>BQNB010100139.1:0-14751 GCA_026074375.1 Tanacetum coccineum | reverse complement strand
CTCCCTCGTGTAGATAATGCCGCCAAGGATGACAACCCGAAGTGCTGGCTGGCCTGCTGCCGCATCACGAGGAGGGGGAACGGGTGGACGAGCTGGTAGAGGTAGTGGTAGGACCGGAAGTCGATCTAGTGATCAGGGTAATGGTAGGAATGATGGTCAAGGTGGCCAAGGTAGTGAGGTGAATGAAGACGTTGACGGAGTCCCTAACTTCTCCACCATCATTGCACAACAGTTGCGAAATTTACTACCCACTATTGTAGCCCAAGTAGGCGACCAAGGTAGAGGTCAAGGGAATGGTAGGAATCAAAACGGTGATGCCATGAATGACAACATCCGAGGTGATGTTAGGAATGTCATTGAGAACAACGACCGTAGGGGTTGTGCCTATAAGGAGTTCTTGGCTTGTAACCCTAAGGAGTATGATGGGAAGGGAGGTACTGTAGTTTACACCCGCTGGATCAAAAAGATGGAGTCGGTTCAGGATATGAGTGGTTGTGGGGATGACCAAAAAAAGTGAAGTACACTGCTGGTTCTTTTGTCGGTAAGGCTTTAACATGGTGGAATTCTTAGATTCGCACATTAGGTCGAGGGGTTGCTATAGGTATGTCATGGGATAACTTTAAGATATTGATGAGGGAAGAGTTTTGTCCTAGTAATGAGATGCAGAAGTTGGAAACTAAGTTATGGAATCACACCATGGTCGGGGCTGGCCATGCAGCGTATACTGATATGTTCCATGAGTTGGCTAGGTTAGTTCCTCATTTAGTAACCCTAGAAAACAGAAGGATTGAGAGGTACGTGTATGGCCTTGCTCTACAGATCTGAGGGATGGTGGCGGTAACAGAGCCATCAACCATTCAAAAGGTTGTGCAAATTGCTGGCACATTGACTGATGAAGCCCTTAGGAATGGGCCAATCAAAAAGAACCCTGAGAAGAGAGGAAATAGGGGAGAACCTAGCAAAGATAGGAATGGAAGGGACGATAATAAGAGGACTAGGACTGGAAATGCTTTTGCTATAATCGCAAACCCTGTTAGGAGAAAATACACAGGTATGACACCCAAGTGTACCGCCTGTAACTATCACCATTCACCTGAGACACCATGTTGCACTTGTTTCAACTGTAACCGCCCAAGACATTTTGCTAAGGATTGTAGAGTGGTGCCTAGGAATGTGAACCCCATCAATGCTAGAACCCAACTGCTAGGGCCTGTTACGAGTGTGGTAGTACCGATCATGTCAAGGCAGCATGTCTTAGGTTAAATCAGGCTTAGAGGCCAGGGGAAACCATCAAAACCAAGTCGTAGCTATTAACGGGGGTCAAGGTCATAGGAACAACGGTAACTAGGCACGTGGAAGGGCATTTATGTTGGGAGCATAGGAGGCTCGCCAGGACCCGAACATCGTGATGGGTACGTTCACTTTGAACAATCATTATGCCACAACCTTATTTGACTCTGGTGCCGACTATAGTTTTGTCTCCACTACTTTCATACCTCTGTTAGGCATAGAACCCAGCGATTTAGGGTTTAGTTATGAGATTGAGATAGCTAGCGGGCAGCTAGTAGAAATCGATAAGGTCATAAAGGGATGTAAACTGTAAATAGAAGGTCATGTGTTTGGCATTAATTTGATACCATTTGGAAGCGAGAGTTTAGATATGATCATAGGAATGGATTGGTTGTCTAACCATAAGGCTGAGATAATTTGCCACGAGAAGGTAGTTAGAATACCGTACTTAAAGCTATAGGAGAAAGACCGGATGAGAAAGTGAGACATCTAGTAAGTGCTAAGGCCAAGGAATAAAAACGAGAAGAACTTGTTGTGGTGAGAGATTTTCTCAAGGTTTTTCCCAATGACCTATCAGGATTACCCCCTAGTTGGGAAATCGAATTTCGTATTGAGTTAGTACCTGGAGCAATACCAGTCGCGAAATATCCCTATCAATTGGCACCTTCTAAAATAGAGGAGTTCTCGGGTCAACTCAAGGAACTCCAGGATAAAGGTTTCATTCGATCAAGCTTATCACCTTGGGGAGCACCGGTATTATTTGTTAAGAAGAAGGATGGATCCTTTAGGATATGTATTGATTATAGAGAGTTGAACAAGTTGATCATTAAGAACCGTTATCCACTCCCTAGGATAGACAATCTGTTCAATCAACTTCAAGGATCACAATATTTCTCTAAGATAAATCTTAGGTTTAGATACCACCAGCTGAGAGTGCATGAGGATGACATTCCAAAGACTGCGTTTAAAACTCGTTATGGACATTTCGAGTTCACTGTAATGCCCTTTGGTTTGACTAACGCACCAGCGGTATTTATGGATCTGATGAACCGAGTGTGTAGGCCGTATCTAGACAAGTTTAGGATAGTGTTCGTTGACGATATTTTGGTTTATTCTAAGACCCGGGAAGAGCATGAAGTGCACCTAGGGTTAGTCTTAGAATTTCTCAAGTTGGAGAAACTGTATGCTAAGTTTTCCAAGTGCGGATTATGGTTGCGAGAAGTACAGTTTCTTGGGCATGTGATTAATGGAGATGGTATTCGTGTAGACCCTAGTAAGATTGAAGCGGTTAAGAATTGGAAAGCCCCTAGAACTCCGTCTGAAGTTCATTCATTTTTAGGTTTGGCAGGGTATTATTGTCGATTCATAGAGAACTTTTCTAAGATATCTAAGTCCTTGACCATCCTGACTCAAAAGTGTAAGACATTTGATTGGGGTGAGGAATAGGAAAGGGCATTTCAAACTTTGAAGCATACGTTGTGTAATGCGCATGTTCTAGCTCTCCCAACCATCTTAACCACATCCCCTCCATCAAAAACAATTGACTGAATCAAAATAATATAATGATTCAGATTATTTAACCTTCTCTTTCCAATCGTTATAGAGTTTTTTCGTTGAACTTAAATCATTCTTGATCTATGAAAGCCATTAAGGCTTCTATCATTTAATATTCGATGCAAGAACCAGAACTATAACAAATTGTTTTATATTCTATCTTCAATTCCGTTTAACAAACTAAAAAATACGAAAGCAAAACCAACCTGAGACCCACAAAAGGAATCTTGATGCCAATTCATTGGGTAATTTGTGTGGTTTAGTTATAGCAGTGAACGATTCCAAAAGTTTTTGTCGTTCTATCCAAGGCAAGATCTTTTGGAGGTGAGTGATAAAGAAGATTGATTACTATGGCGTTAATCGTTGGGCATGGTTTTTTTTCAGATGGGATTTACTTTGTCTAGATATGTTATTTTGAGGAGTTTTGGTGAGAGAGAATGTGACTGCGTTTGTGAAGAGAGATTAGGGCAAATGTTATAATCACTTGTGGATTATATACCAAAAATTTAGGGTTTGTTAGGGTTAGTAAATGGATTTGGACATGGGCTTGTTCTATTAAAAAGCTGGGCCGTGGTTATGAGATCTATAGTAGATCTGTTTATGTAACAAAACTTGGGCCGCGTATTCACAAATAAACATGGTCCGAAACTTAATGATATAGAATGGACCGGGTATGCATTAGGCTGGGTTCTATCAACTTTGGGCCGAGTATAGTTCTAGTTCTTTGGACTGGGTAGAACGTTTATTAATTGTGAATATGGGCTAGTGAAATCTCTAACAGGTTGGGCCGTGTGTAAATGGTTTGTATTGATTGGACCGAGGTTGATGTTAATTAGGCCGTTAAGTATGGTCTTGATATCGGATTGAGCCGAGTATTAAAACATTATCACGACGGGTAATGTCTAAAAGACCGGGTTTTATTACTTGGACGGGTCATGCTTATGTTATATTTTTGAGCCAATATCCGTTAACAATCATGACAAATTCATGAACAACAACACAACAAACACAATACATTACACTAAAAACGATCCTTTATCACAAGTTACTTTATGATAATGTCTTTTATGGATCGTTTTATGACTACGGGGTTTTTGTACGATGGTACTTATTTGGGATTGAAGTAGTATTTCACAAGGAGTGTACTTATTTTGTCTTCGGTTCTTTCTACCTCCTCAACGAAGATGACTTGTTCGGGCATATACGGTTTGTGATGAAGACTTGGATATCTAGTTGCTTTTGTGATTCTTTCTCCCTATTCCCACAAAGTAGCTATCCCTTTAAGGAGTTACATTGTAGTACTCAGTATCTCACGTAGTTGAGGAGATTCAAGAGGTGTTATATTTGTATACTTTGGTACGGGTATATGGTACTTAGAGATTTACCTCTACAGATTAACGTCACATGCAGGGATTTTGCTTCATTCTGGGTTTGTTTCATAGGGTTGTCTCCACTCAGTGGTCATCAATATTAGCATATAGAATTGATCGGGGATTTAGATCGGGTTGATCAAGAGATATCTGTAAAGTGGAGTACCAAGCATCTTCTCACAACTATTGCCTTATGCAAGCAAGGGCTTTAAAGCTAAGGATGGAAATTCCAGTTGGCATAAGATGTCACATATGTAGGATGATTCTCAAGTAGGTCAACATCCTGGAGGGACGAGCATACAAATAAATCATAAAAAAACGACCTCTCTCCACCACAAACGGGCGAAATGTGTATATTCCTGGTACTAAGTTGTTTTCTTTATGTTTGACACCGCCAAAAATGATGTCACAGCGGAACATATGTTCCGGGGGCGTTACTTCATTAATACAATAACAAGATACAAGAGAACGACCTCTAAATGGGTCATTAAAAGTAATCTGTTGATTTTCTTGAAAGATTGATATAAAATTTGTCCATAATTGCTTCACATAAAAAGCTTGAAAGCAATACAACGTGATTTGATCATTTGTAGGCTAGTAGAAATCTTGAATGAATCCTGTCAATTTAGACTCCAATGACATCAAGTAAGCAAGCATCTAATTCACTAGAAAAGCATGCTTAAAAGGGTCAACATAAGTTGGTGAGTTCGTAGGTTTTTTGTAAGTATAATGTTGAACCAAAAGTTCTGTAAAGCGTGTATGACGTTTCAAATCCTGAATGTTCTTCCAAATGTATTTGATTTTCTAGAAATTTAAAGAGTTGTAAATATGCATGGACATTTCAATCCAAATAGTCACAAAATGTACGTATGAAAATTGGACCGCAATTGTCTAAAGTATGTATTGCCACTTTATTCAAGCAAGTAAAATATTCTATGTGTATAAAAACCAATTGATTACAATTACTCTAAGTTCATGAAACCGATGCACTATGTACCCATCGTAGGTGTCCCTCCAAGAACACCCGGGCAGTAATGAAAACCATATGTACCCTCACAAGTGTTCCCTCCAAGAACACTCGGGCAGTAATGAATATGTACCCCTCGCAGGTGTCCCCTCTAAGAACACCCGGCAGTAATGAATATGTACCCCTTGCAGGTGTCCCCTCCAAGAACACCCGGGGTTAAAAATGACTGTGTACCCTACAGGTGGTCCTCTTCAAGAACACGGGCATTTACTTGTAGTTAGCAGTTCAATCCGCTTAAGTAATTCGTAATCATTTAAAGTAAAGTATGTATTTGAGACCAAAATAAAGTCAAATTCATGTATCCCAAAGCGAGCTATGTAAATGTATGTAAACCAATTGTAATCAACCATGTAAATGCATTTGCAAACAAGCATGTTCTCACCCCACAAATATATATAAAACAAGTAAAACATGGGGCTATAAACTCACCTCGATGTAGAACAACGATTGGCAGAAATGCACATACTATGCATAACACGAACGGAAAACAGAACGGCTCGACCAAGAAGTTGCGGTTTATCTTAACGGCTATGACCCACTAGCCTAGGATAGTGTATTTGGGTTTTCCGATAGATGATTAGATCAACGCGACACGTTGATAAAAGATTTAGATTTAATGTTGTAATAGCTTGGTGGTTGGTTAAATAAATAAATCAAAAAGTAAACGCAAGGTGTGTAACATATTCCGTATATATTACATAATGAAAAATGACCAAGTATATAATTCATACCGTAAATTATATAACAAGATACACAACAAGAATAACTCGAAGCGTATATAATACACGACATGTGTTATATCTAAAAGGTGACAATTAAAAATAAAATGGTCTAATTATATAATACTTTCCAAGTATTATATAAGAAAGATGATAAAAATAAATGAAACTAAATTATTTGACACGCGCCCGGATGTCCCCAAATGATTTAGTAGAAAGTTCCTTTATGAAAATAAACGCACGTTTTAAAGTTGTGGACTAGATTGATAAAATCTCTAAATTATAGCTTCCGTTTGATTATCGGGTCTTCAGCGATTATTATTTCTTAAGACATTTAGCTAATATAATAAAGTAGATTTGTCAAAAATTTACTAAGCGTTGCCAATTTATACAAATCTCTGCATGACATATTTGTTATGTAACGTTTTCCATATTAACAAAAGTTAATTATTTTCCCTCAATTAAATCAATCCATGATGCAAACCTAAACCCAAATACTCCCAAATATGTTATTAACCGCAAATCCAAACAAACCCGAAGGCTGTTAAACACCAAAAACAAAATAATAAACAACATATTTATTTAACCAGTTTAAACCACCATTAGATCAGGTTTTATATTTATAAAAATCCTACGATATATTTAT
The DNA here is from genome assembly GCA_026074375.1 of Tanacetum coccineum. Lineage (NCBI taxonomy): Eukaryota > Viridiplantae > Streptophyta > Magnoliopsida > Asterales > Asteraceae > Tanacetum > Tanacetum coccineum. The sequence continues at coordinate 8,145 of BQNB010100139.1, read as the reverse complement.
TTGTCGATTATATAAACCAAACGCACCCTAATGGTTTTCCTGCTCACCCAAACATGCCCTTACGGCTGTTACACAGCCAACCAAACGCACTCCTAACTGCTGCTAAACCAAACGCACTCTTATGGTTTTTCTGTTAACCCAAACGCCCCTTTTTAGCAGTTTTGTTAATCCCAAACGCCCCTTTTGGCAGTTTTGTTAATCTCAAACGCGCCCTTATGTTGTAACTGTCAAACCAAACACACCCTTATAGCGAAACTACTAAACCAAACGCTCCCTATGTTAACCCAAACGCACCCTATCGGTGAAACTGCACAGCCAAACGTACCCTATGGTGGTGATGCTAAGCCAAACGCACCCTTATGGTGCTTTCTGCACAACCAAACGCACCCGTGGCTGTTATTGTCACACCTCGCCAAGGCGGAAACACGAGGCGTAACATCATGGATATCATCACAACTTTGGTATGTGTAACAATTAGAGAAACACTAATGCATAACTAAGAATAAATATACAATGTGTCATGACACAATACCGAAAATCAAAAGAAACGCATCTTGTATTAAGAAAAAAGGTCTACCAATACTAAGATCCAATCTCTCATGAACCTACTAAAATCAAAATATATTCGACAAAATCCATAGCAACCAAACTTAAACAAACTCAGGAAACGAACTCAATACAATCCTAGCGGTCGTTTAGCCACTTCTCTTAACGCCCAATATTCTCATGAAGCCTCACCTGCAATAATGATGCTTAAATACACCGTTAACACAACCTGGTTGGTGAGAGTTCATAGGTTTCAAGCACGTCAAAACAAACCTTCGAATCCCAAATTACGCATTATGGTGAATACTTAAAGAAAAAACATTACAGGAACATCAAATGAACTATCATACAGGCTAGCATGCACAACCAATCCAATACAATCAAATTACACGATTTCCCAGTAACGATTTATAAGACGTCTCAATCTCCAAGGTCCTCGGGGTACCCCCTTAGCCTTCGGCGTAGATACTCTCAAGTAACCATCCTGCCCGCTCAGGCCACAGCACTTCCTTTCACTAAAAAAGGCATGATACCGTAGGTGATCCCCCTGACTTAGTGTACAATGTTTATCTAAATAAAACTGTAGGCAATAAAATACAATAGTCACGTATAGTCCATGCACCTTTGATAACACATTATCACAGTAATCAAAACATTTCCAAATACTTTGCATCATTTCCACCCCAATAAAATCATTAGAAAAGAGGGGCTATGAAAACTCACCTTTGCTTAGCTTTCCAAAAGATTCCAACAAAAAGCTTCACAAACAACTTCACGAATGATCTAATCAAATAAACAAAAAAAGTTACCATCAATTAGGTATTCTCAATATGATGTAAACCTACCTATGGATGGTACTAAGCTATCTACCATAGTTCTATAATTGATTTAACCCTTTTTCAATCCTAATATGGCGATTTCACTTCAATGCTAACTTTAAATTTTCTGGTTTTGAGCAGAATTTTATACTCAGTTACGCGTCCTAAACGTACCACTTAAACACTTCTATAATTCAAACCAAAATTCACCATGCTACATATATGTCTTATGAACCCCTCATAGCTCTCCCATAGCCATTACCCTTTTACAAATACCCTTTAGAAATTCATTAGTCCAAAGTGTCCAGAATTCGTCCAGAATCTGACCTCCTAAAAGTATGACACTAGATGACCACTTTAGACCTCATTATAGGGATAGAAAAAATTCAAGGGGCCCAACAACAATATATGAAACTAACTTCCACGTGATTTAGAGCCTCTAACTAGATTCTACGTTAGAAAAACTCAAACAAAATGAAGTTCGTCCACGTTTTACTCACTGATTTTGTTTAACGACTTTTGACCCATTCCCGACTTAAAAAATCATGAGGCCAATTTTTATGGAAAGTTAGAGTCTTCTGTGGTTATATTCGTACTGTTGTAAAATGTTTATTTGTAAAATTATGATATGAGTTTTGCAACATTTACAGTCTGACCAAAATTTACAACTGAATTATAAACGACTATATCCAAAGATTGAGCCCTAACGGACAACCCCAATCATGTAAGAAATCAAAACGATATGATCAAAATGATATATTCCTCATATACTTTTAGAAAATTAAGAACCTAATTTATTAAACCCTTAATTTAAAACCCTATCCATCATGTTTAGATTACTTAGAATTGAAAATTAATAACTAAAATTAACAAGAATAGAAAAAATTACCTTAGCAGAACCCTAACTTTTTTTTCTCTCTTTTTCTGCTTGGTCGGTCGACATGTTAAGGGGGTGGGGTTTGGGATTTGTTTGTTGTTATTTATAGGCACAATATTAATTTATCTAGATAAAGCCCAGTTAGAATTTGTTTCCAAATATAATTCCTTTTCTTTTTTTTTCCTTTTATTTTCTAAAATTTGGATTTTACTATTCATGCCTAAAAAAAATTCTTTTATTTTATTAATTAATTAATTATCTTTATACCTTAAGTTTTATTAAAAAACCTACAGCTAATTTGTTTTAAACCATTTGCTTGAAAACTATTTCTAAAAATAAACTGTTCATTTCAAATTCACTTTCTATATATGGAAAGTTTACTACCATCTTTCCATATTTTAACCACATTATTCCATAACCTAACTTTTCTAAAACCTATCTTATTTTAATTCACTAACACATAAATACATATACGTAATAATATTAAACATTTAAAACAGAGACGCCAAATCTACTATCATTTTCTTGTCACTCAAAAGTAAACAAAATGAATTCAACCCACATTTCCACCACCTATTACAATCTCATTGAGATGATCAACTCAAATAGATTGATTTACCTATACCTCACATTAACCCCATAAACTATATAAACACACAGAATTAATACACCATAAATTGCAATAGGCACATAAGTCAAATTACTAACGGTTTGACCAACCTGCTCAATTCGATGGTTTGTCACAGTATCCCCACCTTGAGAAAATCTCGTCCCTGAGATCTTAAGTATGGGAGGCATTAGCACTATTCGACAACATACTGAAGGAACTTAGACCTCTCTGATCTTGCGTTCCCAAGTAAGAGGACCAGCTTCGAATTCCCACGAACTTTCACTCAATATATCATACTAGGCTTTTATCTTGACCTCTCGGTTTCCACAACATTAAACGGTTCTGTGACAAAACAAAAGAGTCTTGTCAACCTTAACCTCAACTTAACTTCTAAAATCGAATCCAACTTCTATGTCTTTTGCTTTACCCACAAAGGGTGCAATTAAGAGCAGCACAACAAACCCCAAACGAAAGAAGCATCCCATAATGCTACCTCGCTCGTCATCGAGAAAACTTATCAAACCCTTAAGTTATTGTAACAACGTGTTTTATATCTTAACCTCGCAACTCATCAAACAAGAACTATCTTGAAATTACGATATAAGATGTTATACAGCTTAAACGTATCTAAAGAATACGCAAATTCAGGGTTTACCCAAACTTTCAGACCTCTAACCAATTTTCGATACTCAGCGATAAGATAGAAATTCTCAAACGAACTGTTGGGCCACATTTATCAAAAAATCTCAATTGGTCCTACATATCGCGTTCTAACTTGTCTTCTTTCAAACGTACTACACCTCTCTAAGGTGAGACCTTCAACACCCATAACCTACAGACTTTAATTCTAAGTTTCCCCAATACTACAAGCTAACACTTTCAAAATTGTGGCTGCTCAAAGCCTTTCATGTTTTACAACTATCTTGTTGGTTGTTTCTTTGTACAATTCGATCCATTCAACCACTCTCTCCAGTTAGGCCATTAAAACGGTGAACCTACATTCCTTTCCATACCATGCTTCAAATGGAAGACATCCATACTCGAATGATACTTCCCATCTTTAGGGAAAAATATCTCTGAAAGTGGGTATCTCCATGTTTACTCTTAAAATCTACCTATTGTCCTGTGCATAGTAGGAATGGGTGTCTTAGCAGTCCATTGACTTACCCAAATTGCATTGTATCCACTACTCACACTTGGTGACTGAAACACTTATCTTGTTTCCTTTCCCACTTCTAATTGGGTAATCAGGTTGTTAGCAACAATCCTGAAGACATTGAATACTCAATTCATCTCGAATACGCTTAAATACTTACTAAAGCAACTAGCTACATCCTTCTTCATACTCAGCCATGATTACTTAACTAAAACCACACATCGTTTCCGCTTCACACGATGGATAGAATACTTTGTCGTATATGCCTTTTCAAAGCCAAGGACTTTCATCTATCCAAATGGAGGTCGAACCTTGTTCTATACCAATATTATAAACCACTCTCCATTCTTTTCACCACTCGTTGGTCCAACCACACAACATATTAAGTTGACGCGTTTCTTTGTTTGGACTCTTATTTATATCACAACATCCTTTTCTCAACATAGATTCGGATCGTCGTTACATCTATCTCGAACTCATTTTGGCTTACTCCTTTCTTCCTATCACGGTACAACATTACATTTGCCTTTCCAGATGGTACTTGTCCTCGAAATCAAAATCACTAATTTAACATCATTTATCATATTTGGACTCTTGTTCAATCTTCCGAATGAAAGTGTGTGGAGACATTTATGCTGTTATAAATTTACTCTCCATGTCTAGTTCTTAATGCCTCTAGATTATAAGGAAAAACCTACCACGTTAGTCTATGCAATCCTTCTTTAGAACCTTCAGTTGTGAGTGAGTACAGCAAATCACCTTCTCCCTTTTCCATGCATGCTTTTAAATCCGTACTTCGCCGATGTCATAATATACTTCAAAATCGTCTGATCCTTACGGAAAATGCAAAGTTTCGGCTCATTACCATTGATCCTTCCACATCTAGATAGCTTCTTATGCTCGCTCCATGTTGTTGGAAAATTAAGTCATCTTCTCTTCATTCATGAATCATGATCATCTTCACGTCGGACTCGTACTCCTCCTTAGACTTGGGTCGGTTCTAAAATATCGTCGGTGTTATAGTTATCTAGCTTGTTATATTAGGCCATGCACACCCGCACTCTTTAACTCCATGAAATCCGTTGGTGCATATGGGTTAACCCAAAAGGCATAGCCGTAAACTTCAACGTGTCCATTACGCATCCTAAAAATAGTCTTAGCTACGTCATCCCCGTGCACCCTCCATTGGTGGCAGAATCACATACGAATTTTCTATCTCACTCTTCTCAACTCCTCCATGCACATCTAATCCCACCTTTTTCATATACCCAATACAGACGCTTCCCACAACAAGTTACCATTCGAACACAACATCTAACCTTGCAGAACTCTGCTATCAGTATAACTCTTGTTTTTTAAAACGTTCAAACGCCGAGCCTTGCAAATTGCAATCGCTCTTGTACTAATTTCATACGAAATCCTATTCTACGACGAGGGGTAAAACCTACTAAATCCTAAGAAACACTTTGAGAAGCTCACATACTACTAAAGTATCACTAAATTTTGACTCATATGCTTTGGTACTCCTACGAGACCTCGCATCCTCTTTAGTTCGTTTCCTCACGAACCTTAAACACTTTTTAGCTCACTAAGGTATTTTAACTACCTTCTTGTGGCATACCATCCCAGCCTTATGCCTCAACAACTAATTCTCTCATACGGCTAATCAAGTTCTATAATAGGAGGGTACTCATCAAATGTAAAATGAATAACTCTTTAATTTCATCTTGGATCGCGGAATAATTCCATTCGCTTCGCTACCATCAATTCGCCACTTCTAGAGAGATATTTGGATCCTACCATCAAACTTAGAACACGCCATGCAGAAATACCAACTTCACATGACAATTGGCTATGGACCCAATAAATTCACACAATCCCAAAAGAAGAAACAACCGAACATAAACATTCGACATAACGATACGAAACTCAGACCCTTACAAATGCATCAACGATGCTAGAAACACCCAAATGATTATACCACGTACATGGACCCATTAATTAAATGATTAAGAAACTTTTGTACCACAAACTGACTTTTTACCCAAGGAAACTTTCCCTCATAACCTTATACCAATCATTTTAAAACAATAGAATCACCTTAGTTAATAATGCCAATAATTTTAAGTGTAAAAATAAATTTAAATAAAATTTTTATAAAAATATTTTAATTATGATTTTATAAAAGAAATCAAAAGATAGTTAAAACAAATGTGTTGTATTTTATTTATATGATTTATTTTCGAAAGAAGTTTTTAACACCTAAATGATATGATATCGACTACAACAAAATTACTTTGAAAAGGAATTTATGACTCGCAACAAGAGACATCATGATAGCAAAATAGACTCCCAAAATACATTAAGGATTCCAATACCAAAATGTTAATTTACTTGAAAACGAACACGACAGGAACTCTTGCAAACCAAACAAACCATAAGAACTCATCCATACCAACGGTCATAGAACCGAAACCAAAGAGTATCGCCACCTTAGACAGGGGAACCAATCAAAACGCCGAACGGAGAACATAGAACACTAGTTCTATGATGGCAACTAAAAATACCAACACGAGCGTTGGATATCTCAACGAACAACGAGCAAACTAACCAACTTAAGAATCGCGACGACAACACCAACAGGTATCCGATGTATCCGCAAACGATAGATGAAAGGAAACCTTACCATCTACTCAACTCGATCCTATATAATCGCTCAACGGTTAAGAGAAGAATTCTCTAACCATACAACCATCCTCAACAGGATCTCACATCACATCTACACTACCATCTACACAACTATCCAGACTTACATCCTTACATAATACATACAAGCAACAATGATCAATGCAATCAAAGTCACAAGTCCACGTGTGTGACACCTTTATAATTATGTTCGCGACCATAATTATAATTGCACCTTTTGCACACGCGTACTTACTTCCAAGACCACACCTCTCAATGATAACACACATCTACCACATAGCACTTAATAATAATCCAAATATAACTCAAACATGATAATCCACCTAACGAAACATAAAATCCCAATCGACCAAACAAAACAGAAGTCACATCGTGACCCAAAATATAAAATCAATCCTCGATTATAGTAACGCATCGAGGTAGAAAACGAAATAAACTTATGTTGGGCCTCGCTTGGGTTTGACTTTTCTCTCTCAAAAGTCCCCCAACTCCGCGGGTCCAGTAAGGTAAACAATCTCCCAATGATACCTCCTAGGGGTAGGGGAAGACATGACTAAAATAATAACAAAGGGGTATATACTATTAGATCCCCATAATGAAAAAGTATATATTTCATATTATATAGTAGTAATTCAAAATAGGAAGAATTTCATGTCACACCCCGCCAAGGCGGAAACGCAAGGCGTAAACAAGAATGGATATCATCACAACACATGGTGTCTATATAGAGAATACTAAAATGAAAACTAAAGTAAAGCAAAGACACAAAGTGTCATAACAATACCCAAAACCTAATGGTGTCTTTATTAATGAGAAAGAGGTCTCGTCAATAAATGACATGCAAAAACATAAACCAAACAATTCAAACAGAAAGCATAAATAACTCCAAGCATCCTACGGTCTCTTCTAGCCACTTCGCTCTATCTTAACACCATTAAGCTCACCTGAAAATGATGCTTAAAAACATCAACACAACGGTTGGTGAGAGTCATAGGTTTAAGACTCACATTATAAACCTTTCAAACCAATTACTGTGATTATCAAAACAATATAGGACAATTATGCAACATATAAACTTATGCTAACATGCAAACCGAATCACCATATCAAACCGAATCACCATATCCCACATACGTCACTTACGCACCTAAAAGTCTACCAGCTGAATCTTATATTTAGTCCTGGACCCATACCAATTCACTGAGTTGATCAATCCCAAATTAACGATCCGTGAGATGATTAGCCCCACTATTAATGATCCTTAACACAACACAATATCATGCAACAACAAGCCATATGCAGTCACATAATGTCCACACGCAATCAAAACACATAATCACAGCAATTCAAAACATTTCCAAAACACTTAGCATCATTTCCATCACAATTTAAAACATTAAAAAGAGGGACTATGAAACTTACCTGATGCTTA
>BQNB010100138.1:3044-24773 GCA_026074375.1 Tanacetum coccineum | reverse complement strand
CTATACACGTGTTAGCCCATACACGAACCCCTGAATGAATCATCAACATCCCGAACACACAAATCCTCTCAGGACACAAAAATTTTCAGATCTATTCCACCGCCTACCACAAAACACACACACTTTTCGACGATGGTGATTGGTGACCTTAGGTAGATGTGTGGTCCCGGAAGGGTAGTTCTTCTGAACATAACGAGTGACAGATAGGTGGTTGTTCCATCGCATATCGTCGATTTGTTCCAGTCGTCCGCCACAGTCACGAGTCTCATAAGGGCAAGTTTTCAACTCTCACATTATGTTATTTTCTCCTTTAATATCTTTATGAATCATACTATTATTTTGTCCTTCAAGTTATTATTGAAATTAGTGTTACTTTGATAACTTGGTCTTTTAATTTACATATTCTTATTAGTGTTTGTATGTTAGTTGATAGCGCATATGAAATTTAGAGTTAATAGTTATACATGGACTCTGATTATCAACTCTATTGTGGTTTACTGTTTTTTATTCTACGTTTTCTGCAACATACCCGATGTTGCTACTAAAGGATACAAATAATAGCATAATAAAAGTTGGGAGGTGTCTGATATAGTAACAAAATAAGTGTTTTTTTCCTTGGTAATATAATTAGGGTAAAAGTGGGCTAATTGTGCTTTTTGTTTGGCTATAGGATAATCTCAGTTATGGATCCTTCTCGAAGTTGGGCTGCTAGGTGACTAAATAAACAACATGTATGTATTTTTATGCTTTAAGAACCACTGCACATTTTTTTGTTATACGTTTAGGAACTTGAATATGTATAAACAAACCTTAGTTGTAGCGATTTTATTTCGTTTGGCCCAAAAAAGGTACTCTGTTGAATAAATTTACGCATTTCGGTTTGGAAGTTTTGTTGCGCTAACGCCTAAGCAAAAGAGTGTTAATAAGAGTCGTTTGGTTAGTGAATAGGGTTTGTTTAGAAATTGTAAACCTTTTTATTGGCTGCGTGAAGTGTTATGACACTATTACCTATAACTGTGAAAGTAACGCAGAACAGTAAATGAATTCGGTATTAGTAAAACTGGCGACAATAATACCTATTCTGTCTTTTGCTGTTATACTATTTTGCGTTTACTTATTTCTAAAGAAATATCCTGACTTATTGCGATTAAAACAGTTCAGCCAGCTTCCTGATAATGAAATAAGTGACCCTCATGATCATCCAAATGATGATGATGATAATATGGTTGAGGACGAACCTGAATTGGATGTATCCAACCTTACAGGTAAATAAGTAAATTAATGGGAAGCAGGGAAAATGGCAGGGGAAGTGGTAGAGTTGAAGTTGATGCTAACAAGAAATCCGACCTCATACAATTGAAGGGTAACTATCCATTTTTTTAAGTTTTAAGCATATAATTTTTCTTTAAATGATAAATATTGTCACACCCCGCTGAGAGTAGAAACACGAGGTGCGACGTTTCAGAGACATCATGCAAGATACAAGATTATACCGTACATGATTTACAAGAAGTTTAGCTTTTACAATGTTTTAGAAAATACAATATCGAGAAATGGGAAACCCTTTTTGTCTTTAGAAATCACTTTGTGAGTGGAGGTCTTTGATTCTCAATACCTTCAATTTATAAATGTTGATCACACCTAAAAATGATACTCGAAAAGGTCAACATAAAGTTGGTGGGCTTGTAGGTTTAGAAGTAAACCCAGTTGCTGTGCTAGAATTGAAGTAATGGACAATTGTGCAATATGAAAGCAGAATACATGCAATAGTAATTAGATTTCCAACACATGACATACCATACCCTGGTATTCATCCATATACCATACCCTGGTATTTCAATCAATAGACAATCAACTATAGTTCTAGCGCTTATAGGTCCTACGAACTATCGCCTACCAGCGGGAAGTTTACACAGTAGGCGTGTATTAGTCTTAGGGAAAAGTGAAAAATGAACTTGCTGTTATAGATCTCATAGCCTTCACATAGTAGATTGAGCGAAGTCCAAATAAGATTCGGCATAAATAGAGAGATCTCATAGCATTCACATAGTATTGAGCAGAAGTCCAAATGGAACTTCGCATAAATAGATCTCATAGCATTCCTATAGTAGTCATACACGCAATCATAGGCACATAACATTGTCCAAAGAGAAATAAAAGGTTTTGCACAGTAGTAAAAGTAGTTCAAATAGATTTTGAGTATCATTTTCCCCCAACGGAAAAGAGTTTAGAAAAAATGGGGCTATGAGAACTCACCGCAAATAAGATCAAATAAGATGATAGTAGCTGAACTAGACAATCACTAACTAATGCGCAACGGTACCCGAACCACAAACCTATTAATAAGTTTACCATAGTGACTATTGTTGTATGAATATGACTTAATGCTTCACAAGCTTTTGCAATAGCTTATGTAAAAGTATTTGTTTACTTTTTAAATGCTGTAAAAATGCTTCGTAGCATTGATTTGTGGATGGTTAAATAGTTTGTATCGATGAATCCAGATTCTTTAAAGATATAAGAATTTAGGGATTTAAACTTAGAAATATGGATTACAGGAGTAAGTATTACAGAAAATAAGACTTTAGGGAATTTGTGATTCGAGAAACAAGAGTTAAGAATTTAGAATTTTTAGAAATAAGATTCAATAATATTAAGACTTTAGAAATAGAAATCCTGAGATTAGAGTATGATTTTAGTATTTATAGCAATAAGAATTCTATAGAAATGAGACTTTAGAAATTAGAATTTAAGAAATGAAAGTTAAAGAAGTAAGAATTTAAGCATGTTTCGGCAATTTACACCAACAACCCAAGTTATCTAGATATATTGTTTATAGTATGAGTATTAACACGTCTTAAATACACAAGATGAATGGTAAGAGTTTTATATATTTTTTAAAAAAGGGTTTAGATATATATTTTTGTCTTTAGTCATTTATTTAAATATAATAAATATTTTATATTCGACATTTTTATTGATTTTGAAAAGTAAGTTTTAGTGATTATTTTAGGTATGGTTATGTTTATAAAATTTAGGCATTGAACCGTTTGTTATAAATAAAAAAAGCTTTCCAATGTTTTAAAAACCTTTTTTTCAATCATTTCTCAAAATCATCTAATTTCCTGCACAAATGCCCAAAATTCTGTTCGCGCTACGCTTTACTCAAAAACTCATTTTCAAACGACAATTCACTATCCTAAAGATTTATATATGTATGAATCAGTCAAAAATCGCTTTCGCGCTTAGTTTACTAGTTTTTCACTTATTGGGCCATAAGCCCAATGTTAGTCAAATTGATTAGTCCGTTAGTCCTTTTAACCAAAACCAAGCTTAGTCCATTAGTCTTTCCATGTTTTGGTCCGACATTCATCCAAAAATCAAGTTTACTTTAAATAAGTCTAAGTATCCCAACTTAGCATGCCGAAAGCGAAACATGTCGAAAATTTAAATATGAATTTAGTTTTAGTATTAATATTCCGAAAACCAATATAAGTCATAATGATTAATTATAGCTATTTCCAAATATCAAACGAAATAAGTCGATTACGAAATAGAATTAAGTCCGAAAATAAGTTGTTTGGCTTATTAAGCCATAAGCCGAAACCATTGGGCCTTTAATGGGCATTTTGGTCCAAAATATAAAATAGATATTTAATGTTTACTTTTTAGCCCAAGTTTTACAAAGCAAATCTAATAAGCGACGTAGAAAATAAATAAGCACTCTCGGAATTAAATTAAGCTAGTATGTAAGCCAGAAAAAAATATATAAGCCGAGACCAATAAGGCAAAAATAAGTTGCCGCTTATTTTTCCTTATAGGGCCAAGGCAAGATAAGCCCAAAATATGACATATTAAGCTCAAAATAAGCTAATAAGCTAGAAGACCTTTTTAGTTTGAAAATAAGCCACGAAAATAAGCTAATAAATAAAGCAATAGTTCGAATAAGACAAAACATGCTTTCTTTAGATTTTCCTTTTTAAATCGAGACCACAATAAGCCTAATAAGCCACAGAGAGCTTATTAATAATCCAAAAATAAGTTATAAGCTTTTGACACTAAATATTATTTTTCCACCACAACCAACATATTAAAATTACAAATCCTTGTTTTCTTTTCTTTTTCTTGTTCGAACCCAAACGCACCCTTAATGAGTTTTTATAAACTTTTTGTTTTCGATTTTTAGCAAACGCACCGTACAACTATCATCTATGCATCATTAGGCCACTAAAAGTACAAAAATATTTAAATGAATGACGACTTACAAAGAGGGTTTTGAAGACGAGATCGACACGAAATCGACAACCCAAACGTTGTTTTTATGAACCCACGCCTATTAGAATCAACTCGGATGAACTTAGACTTTCATGTTCTTGATCAAAATTTGAAAAATGATGTGTTACGTTTGTGTGTATATTTCGGACGCAAAGGGGCAAAGAGAAGAGAGGAAAAGAAATTATTTTGTGATCTTGGATGACTATGTGTTTTTGAAAAACCAAAATGAAGAATATAGTTGTACCAAGGGAGACACACAAGCTAAAATGGTGCCTTGTGGTCTCCTTGTGGTGGCTGGTCTTGGTGGCATCCAAGGGAGGCTTCTGGTTGCTTCGTTTTGTGTCGGGTTTTATTTTCTTCATAATTCAGATTTTTTAAAATGTGACCCGAAAGTTCTTGTGTCGTTTAACGGATGTAATAATATGTTTACTTAAACTTTGAATATTCACACTATGAGGTTTATAGTTAAATTGATTTAGATTAAGTATTGACCATTTACGGACGTGTCGAAACGCGTTATTTGACATTTTAAGCCGTTTGCGAGACAAACTCTCGGAAATTGATCAAATATAGATATAATCTTCCACAATAAGATAATTAAAGAAATAATTGAACTATTGATCAAATATATGATAAACTGACTACCGTTAACGCCGTTGGGGTAATCTGCTCTGGACTAATACAGTTAGTCAAAAGTCTTGATGTCAAAGGAATAAATAGAACATTATGAGACTGGAAAATCCGCAAGGGTTACAATATGAAATAACTTAATAATATAAGTTCATTAAGATTATTAGAGCTAATAAACGTAAGATTTAGTATTTACCGTGCTGGTACGCGTTGGTGATGTTTTTCTCTGTGCGCGGGAAGATTTCTCGGCAAGTAATTAAATTTGATCGTAGACGTTTAGAATATAGAAATTTGAGCAAAAGTGAATTCATTATTATAGAAATTTGATATTTGACAGTCGGTTAAACCGTAACTGTTAGCGAAATAGAAGTCAATAAAAGTCAACTTATGAGTTTTGCTATAGAAATTTGATAAATGTTTAGTATGTAGTATATAGTCATTGTATTTTAGATTAAATAAGAACTAGGAAAAATCATAGGTTTTTCCACTGTTTAACCACCACCTACAGAGACTTTCTTAATGAATTCAACTCGAGTTATCAGGTATTATGGTGAAGGTAACAAGAGGTATAAGTGTTTAGCACGATGTACTGTTTCCCTTTGTTCGTTCAGCTTCTCGAAATGAGGTTTCCATTGGTTTTCTAATGACTTAGTTTTAAACGCTAGCTTGGATATTTTCAGAGGCGATGAATGTTTCATCGGAAGGCGTTGTAGGTTATCTAGTGTTTTCAGGTTGTCGGCTTTCCCGGTTGTCTGAACTATGAGATTTCGACCGAGTGATCGATAGTAGTCCAGTTCGTGTTGTGTCCGTGTGATGTTCTAAGACGTTTTGTGGTGTCGTCTACAGTGCCTTGATTTCATTTTCCATGTAATTTTGGGTCCTCGCTTTGAGTTTCCTTTAAGCTTGAAATCAAAATCTTATCTCGTCTAAGTTGCTTAACTTTCCTAACAAGAGTTTCGTTTAGTTCTTCCATAACATGAAATCAAAAATCAAACTGACTTTCTATGGGGCGATAATTAGTTAATCATCAGCTAGGTTTCACTTAGGGTTCATCACATGTCAACCACTAAAATTCAGTGGGTGTTCGTAGGTCAAGGTGAACAATTTCGCTAACAAAACTGCTAGTCCATTGCAACGACCTAGTCTACTATATTAGAATCCACAATTGTTATATTTCCTTATTGTAAAGGACTAATGCGTGTACTTAGAATTCAATGGAGGTCAGCTTCGTCATGAAGGAATTAGAAGTCAAATCAGGACTCAGTACTGTGATCATAGCTTACGTGGCATGGTCAGATACTACTAGAAGGTTTAGTTAAAAAATCATAGTCGAGTTTCTATCCAAGCTTTTTCTTTACTAAGTTAAAAAGGTCTGTGTCAGTTTAAAGAAATTATCAAGCTACTATATTGGCGAGGGTAAACTAGTCTGTCCTTGGGCAAAACTATAGTAAACCTTAAGCTAAGTAACAACTTGAATTTAATTTAACCCCACAACTCAATCGAACAAGAACTGTCATGAAACTAAGCTAAACCTCAAGTCGTTATTACAAACTTAACGTTTTTTAAAAAGTCTACTAAATTTTTGGATTCGCTCAAAACAAACGAATGGGTATCTATGGCTTAGATTGATGAGATTAGCGGAGAAGGTTATTTCAAGGCAATCGAAGGAAATGCAAGGAATATAAAATTTGTAGTATGGGGTTGGTAGTCTTAGTCTTGAATTAAAATTGCAGAGATAATATTTGTATGGTACACAACGTCTTATCCGTATAGACCACAAGAGTCTTACGTACATGTTTCGTAATGAGGTTCTCATATCAATTTGGGTAGTGTAAGCGAGGTTAGTAGAGGGTCGTGACGGTGGCGTCTTTGTTTCCTAGGAAGAGTAAGCGTAGTTGTTGACATCGTATACCGAAAAGAAGGGTATGACCAGTTAGAGTTTAAACAATGAGGATTGATCATTGCTAGTAATCTCATAGTTGATATAAAATAATTTCAGAAGACAACCTCTGATGTGAAACATCAAGGAGGAACGAGTAGTCAGGCATATGATAAGTTTGAAGATGATGATCTATAAATCAAAGTTTTCTGAGGGCAAAATTTGGTGTCAATGGTTTAGAGCATTTAAAACTTTCATAGATAATCAGATGTGTTTAGTTCATTTTCGAATGGTTGACTAGTGTGTAGAAATAGTATGTGTCCCTTCTCGAAGGCATGGTTTTAAAATTTGCTAGCGACGTTTATTTGAGTAAACCATTATGAAATTTTGACCATATATGTAGTTTAGAGCAACGTTGTTTGATGTTCTCATAAATTTTTGCCATGTGAAAAGGTATCTGTAAATTTTATGTATCGACTATGCGATTTTTCGTATGTAGTCTGGATTTTTGACTTTCAAGAAAATTGACACTTGGAATATGTGTTCAAAACGATTTATATTTAAAACCATCAACCATAGAAAAACCCAAAGTTTTGTACTTCGTAAGGTTTGTAAGAAAATGTTTCAGTTGTATAAGAATTTTGATCGAAAGACTTCGGGTCGTCCTTTATTGGTAACATACTTCCGATCACGAAATCACTAGGGGCGCCATTGTTATCATGACTGCGCTGTGAAGAACTCATCCTTGTGGGTATCACTTTCTCATAAATCCTATTGTCCTATTTGTAGTCTCCAAGGTCCTAATTGTATGACAAGACCATTAATTGTAGATGCATTGGTCTGCGAGTTGTTTCTTAGTGCGACTAAGGATGTAATCCAATTCGTCGGTTTAGAATGCGGTGTATTTAGACTTTCCCATAACGTGAGTAGTGTAAGGGAGAAAAGGCATGTGATAACCGTGGTGTAATAGCATAGGGCAACAACTGAGTAGTTGTGTACCCAAATTAGTATATAAAGAAAGTATTTCAAAATAATATTCTTAAAATAGTGTATTTTAAATAGTATAAACAAAATACTATATCCAAAATAATGTATTCAACATTGGACGTCTGACAACTCAATGTTCGGACGTATCCGAAATAGTGTTTAGTATAGTATTCAAAATAGAAGATCATAGTATATGCCTGCTAGTATTATAATTTTTAAAAACTAATGCAAATTTAGCCCAAAACAAATAAAAGTATGAGTATGCATGGCGACATATAGAGCATTGCAAGGCAAGCATGTCGGCCAAGCTGTTAAGCGATAGAGATCACATAGTAGTAAGGCCACATGTAGAGCTTACAAGGTAAATATGCAAGATAAGCATGGGCATTAGAAATAGGGCAATCATTCAAGGCGTCATGTAATGTAGTTAAGGCAACATGCAAGTCAATAGGCAATCAACAATGATTCAGGTTTTAGCACTCGCAAAGAATTTCATGTAAGAGTATAAAGTGAAAGTACATATATGCAATATGTACGCTCATGGCCAAGTCATTTTTAGGTGATCTTAGAATTTTATGTCCTTCCCCCCTAACATAACTTAAGGAAACTACCCCCATCATTTTGTAATCCTTCGTAAATTAGGCATAGTTGATCAGGCAGTGCGTACTTTAGGAAAAACTATGAACTGCTCGGTCTAGTCAACCTTCATCATGTTTGAGGTTTTACGAAAATTGTAGTTTGGTTATAGTTGCATTTTTATTTTGGAAAAACGGGCTTTCTCTATAACCTTGGATCCGGATACCAATTTGTCACACCCCGCTGAGAGCGGAAACACGAGGTGTGATGTTTCAAAGACACCGCGCAAGATACAAGATTATACCATACAAGATTTACAAGAAGTTTAGCTTTTACAATGTTTCAGAAAATACCATCTCAAAAATAGGAAACCCTTTTTGTTTTTAGAAATCACTCTGTGAGTGGAGGTCTTTGATTCTCAATACCTTCAATTTATAAATGTTGATCACACCTAAAATTGATACTCGAAAAGGTCAACATAAAGTTGGTGAGCTCGTAGGGTTAGAAGTAAACCCAATTGTTGTGCTAGAATTTAAGTATTAGACAATTGTGCAATATGAAAGCAGAATGCATGCAGTAGTAATTATATTTCCAACACATGACATACCATACCCTGGTATTCATCCATATACCATACCCTGGTATTTCAATCAATAGACAATCAACCATAGTTCTAGCGCTTATAGTCCTCTGAACCTATCGCCTACCAGCTGGAGTTACACAATCGGCTTTACTAGTCTTAAGCAAAAGTTCAGAATGAACTTACATGAATAGATCTCATAACATTCTCATACCATTCACATAATATTTCTGAGCAGAAGTCCAAATAGAACTTCGCATAAATAGATCTCATAACATTCACATAGTATTGAGTAGAAGTCCAAATGGAACTTCTCATAAATAGATCTCATAGCATTCACATAGTATTGATACACACAATCATAGGCACATAGCATTTTCCAAAGAGAAATAAAAGGTTTTGCACAGTATTAAAAGTAGTTCAAATAGATTTTGAGTATCATTTTCCCCTAACAGAAAAGAGTTTAGAAAAAATAGGGCTATGAGAACTCACCTCAAATAAGATGATAGTAGCTGAACTAGATGATCACTAACTAATGCGCAACGATACCCGACCATAACCTATTAATAAGTTTTACCTTAGTAATATGTTGTATGAAAATGACTTAATGCATAAGTGTTTGCAACAGTATTTGTAAAAGTATTTATTTAAATGATGTAAAAACCTCCGTACCATTGATGTGTGGTGGTTAAGTAGTTTGACTCGATGAAATTCTATGCCTTTAAAGGAATAAGAAAAGTTTGGAATTTTAGAACTTAAGAAACTAGGATTATTATGATAATTATTACGGAAATAGACTTTAGGAATAGAGATTCGAGGTATTTAGAATTATAGGAATAAGAATTCAATAGAAATGAGACTTTAGAAATTAGGAATCCGAGAATAAGAGTTTAAGAATTTAGAGTTTTAGAAATAAGAATTCAATAGACCGGAATTAAAGAATTAAGAACTTAAATATGTTTTGGCAATTTACCCAATAAACCCCAAGTTATCTAGATTAATTGTTTATAGTATGAGTATTAACACGTTTTAAATACACTAAACAATCATTAGGAGTTTTATAATTTATAAAATTATAAAATATATATATATATATTTTTAATCAATTTATTAAAATAATAATACTTTATTATTTCGTTTTTTGTCGAATTCTGAGAAAATATTAATAAGTTTTTAGCGAATATTTTCTAAGTATATTATTTTTATAAAATTTTGGCATGACCCGTTTGTTTATAAAATGTTTTATAAGGTTTTAAACCTTGTTTTCAAACACTTACCTCAAATTAACAATTTTCGGCAAAATGCCAAAACCTACGTTTTCGCGACGTTTCATCAAAACGTATTTTCCAAACGACCATTCTAACCCTTTTAATATCTTCAAGTATAAATCGATCAAAATTCACTTAAAACGCTTTAAAACATCAGTATTTCACTTATTGGGCCTTAAGGCCTAATAGTAGTCCAAAACCTTACATTTTAGTCCTTAGTATATAATTAGTCTAATATCCCACTAACAAAATGTCTGATAGTATTAATAGGTTTAAAATATCGATTTAAATAAGCACTATGAATAAGTAGAAAATAAGCCGAACGAAGGACACCAAAAATAAGCCCTAACGTATTGGGCCTTCGTGGCATATATTAAGCCCAAACAAACACTTCCGAAAATATACCAAGTCTGAAATCAACAAAACGATTACAAAATAACGCCGATTAAGTATTTATAAGTTGTCTCTAATAAGCCAACCAAAAAGCCAAGAAAATAAGCCGAACCACAAAAAGGTAGAAATAAGCCGCGGCTTATTTCCCCTTTTTGGGTCGTGGGTTTTATAAGCCCAAACAATAAGTATAGCTTTATAGATAAGCTATTAAGCCACAAAGAATTTTAGTTCTTTAAAATAAGCTACTAAAATAGGCTATAAAAATAAGACAAAAGTAGTAAATAACCCAAATCACTTCCTTTTTGTTTTCTTTTGGAGTTCGACCTAAATAAGCCCAAAAATAAGTTCACCAAAGCTTATAAATAAGCCAAATAAGCTAAAATCTATATTATGTAAGTAATGTTATTTTACCAACACAACCACCACGTTAAAATGACAAATCTTGTTTTCCCTTTACTTTCTTGTTCGATCCAAACGTACCATGTATGAGTTTTTACAACTATCATCTATGCATCATTAATCATTTAAAAGTACAAAGATTTTTGAAATAAAATGACATATAAAAGAGAATTTTGAAGATGAGATTAACACGAAACCAACAACCAAAACGTTGTTTTTATGTACCCACGACTATTAGAATCAACCTATAAATTATTAAACTTTCATGTTCTTGATAAAAATCACACAATAAAATGTATTGTGTTTGTGTCTTGTGGTTTTTGGACGTGAACAAGGAAAGGAAAGGGAGAAAGATTTTTAGTGTGTGTATTTTTCAAATGAAATGTATGTGTTTTAGAATCTAAATGGGACAAGGTATGGTGCATGAATGAGACCAAGGCCCTAAAAATGCCTTGTGGTCTCCTTGTGGTAAATATGAAATTACTCCATACAAATAAACTCATTTCTCTTAACTTAACCTCTAAAATAACCTAAAACTTATTTATAATTACTAAACAAAAATAGGTTTATACGTATAAGTACTTACAAATTAACGCGGTAAACCGCTTTGATCACCGAAATCACTTCTTGTCACCAAATGTGACAAATGAACTTTAGAGAATCAAAACACAAATCCATCCCAATGAGACGATCTCGATCCAATGGATTGATTATACAATTTCACATATCCCAAACAAAACACCATATAAAATGTATAAACACATAACATATATTGCAACAGATACATTTAGGTCAACACTACGGTTTGACCAACCTGCTCAAGTCATGGTTGTCACATCTGAACCTATCGCCTACCAGTTGGAGTTACATAGTCGGCTGTACTAGTCTTATGCAAAAGTTCAAAATGAACTTGCATGAATTAGATCTATAACATTCTCATAGCATTCACATAATATATTACTGAGCAAAGTCCTAAATAAGAACTTCGCATAAATAGATCTCATAGCATTCACATAGATTGAGCAGAAGTCCAAATGGAACTTCGCATAAATAGATCTCATAGCATTCACATAGTATTCATACACGCAATCATAGGCACATAGCATTTTCCAAAGAGAAATAAAAGGTTTTGCACAGTATTAAAAGTAGTTCAAATAGATTTTGAGTATCATTTTCCCCTAACAGAAAAGAGTTTAGAAAAAATAGGGCTATGAGAACTCACCTCAAATAAGATGATAGTAGCTGAACTAGATGATCACTAACTAATGCGCAACGATACCCGGCCACAACCTATTAATAAGTTTTACCTTAGTAATATGTTGTATGAAAACGACTTAATGCGCAAGTGTTTGCAACAGTATTTGTAAAAGTATTTGTTTAAATGATGTAAAAAGCTCCTTGCCATTGATGTGTGGTGGTTAAGTAGTTTGACTAGATGAATCCTATACCTTTAAAAGAATAAGAATTTAGAAATTTAAAACTTAAGAAATAAGGATTATAGGAGTAAGTATTACAAAAGTAAGACTTTAGGAATTTGAGATTCGAGAACAAGAGCTTAAGAATTTAGAATTTTAGAAATAAGAATTCAATAGAAATGAGACTTTAGAAATTAGAAATCCGAGAATATTGAAGTTTAAGAATTTAGAATTATAGCAATAATAATTCAATAGAAATAAGACTTTAAAAATTAGAATTTAAGAAATGAAAGTTAAAGAAGTAAAGAATTTAAGCATGTTTCGGCAATTTACCCCAACAACCTAAGTTATCTAGATATATTGTTTATAGTATGAGTATCAACACGTCTTAAATACACAAGATGAATGGTAAGAGTTTTATATTTTATAAAGTTATAAAATATTTTTTTGTCTTTTAGTCGATTTATTAAAATAATAATATTTTATTATTTCGTCCTTTTATCAGATTTTAAAAAAGTAAGTTTTGGTGAAATATTTCTAAGTATAGTTATTTTTATAAAGTTTTGGCATGACCCGTTTGTTTATAAAAGCTTTCCAAGGTTTTTAAACCTTATTTTCAAACACCTTCCTCAAATCAACAATTTCTAACAAAATGCCAAAACATCCGTTCGCGCTACGCTTTATCAAAACACATTTTCCAAACAACTATTCACTATCCTAAGCTTATATAAGTATAAATCGGTCAAAAATCCGCTTTCATGCTTACGTTTACTATTTTTTCACTTATTGGGCCATAAGCCAAATGTTAGTCAAATTGATTAGTCTGTTAGTCCTTTTAACCAAAACTAAGCTTAGTCCATTAGTCTTTCCATGTTTTGGTCCGACATTCATCCAAAAATCAAGTTTACTTTAAATAAGTCTAAGTATCCCAACTTAGCATGCCGAAAGCGAAACATGTCAAAAATTCAAATATGCATTTAGTCTTAGTATTAATATTCCGAAAACCAATATAAGTCATAATGATTAATTATCTCACATTTCTATAATATCTCAAACGAAAATAAGTCGATTATATATAGAATCAGAATTAAGTCCGAATTTAGCCGTTTGGCTTATTCATAGCCATAAGAAAAATAAGCTATGACTTATTTTTCCTTATTGGGCTGAGGCAAGATAAGCCCAAAATAAGACATATTAAGCTCGAAATAAGCTAATAAGCTAGAAGACCTTTTTAGTTTAAAAATAAGCCACGAAAATAAGCCAAGAGCTCGAATAAGACAAAACATGCTTTCTTTAGATTTTCATTTTTAAATCGGAGACCATAATAAGCCTAATAAGCCACGAAGAGCTTATTAATAAGCCAAAAATAAGTTATAAGCTTTTGACACTAAATATTATGTTTCCACCACAACCAACATATTAAAATGACAAATCCTTGTTTTCTTTTCTTTTTCTTGTTCGAACCAAAACGCACCCTTAATGAGTTTTTATAAACTTTTTGTTTTTGATTTTTTAGCAAACGCATCGTACAACTATCATCTATGCACCATTAGTCCACTAAAAGTACAAAAATATTCGAATGAATGACGACTTAAAAAGAGGGTTTTGAAGACGAGATCGACACGAAACCTACAACCCAAACATTGTTTTTATGAATCCACGCCTATTAGAATCAACCCGGATGAACTAAGACCTTCATGTTCTTGATCAAAACTTGAAAAATGATGTTGTGTGTGTGTGTATGTTTCGAATGCAAAGGGGCAAAGAGAAGAGAGGGAAAGAAATTATTTTGTGATCTTGGATGACTATGTGTTTTTAAAAAACCAAAATGAAGAATATAGTTGTACCAAGGGAGACACTTGATGTGTCGTTGTGTAGGTGTTATTTTATGTATCAAGTTTTACTATTTATATTTTGCCGACTTAACCTAAAAACAACACTTTAACGGGCAGTGTACCCGGTCAAGATGTAGCTTTGTTGGTAAGTAGGATGTCGATCACTAAGAGCGAGAGCGTTAATATCTAATTTATTAGTATTTTAGTTATCTAATTTATGCAAACCCTAAGCTAATGATAAGGGGGTTCAGCCTGAGAGACTGACAGGAGTTTGGGTATCTAAGCTAAGGTTTTGATGAAAAGTAAAGCAATAAACACACACAAGAAGATTAACAAACGATAGAGAAGCGATCAAATACTAATATAAGGAAAACATATCAACCATGAATAATCCGATAAAACACAGGTTTGCTTATTAGTGCAATGATAATCTTATCTCGAAGCGGCATATCATTCTTAAGGCTTAGGCAGTACTTCATCCTAAGACCTAAACACAAAGAATCCTGTCACAATTAACGTGCCCGCATAAAGCATCCTTTTTGTTGATTATAATCTACCTTGGGTGATTAATAATGGGATCTTATTAAACCCTAGCCATTGGGACTTTACCCACTTACATGCAAATATGGAGAGCCATCCCAGACTCTTAGCCTACGCCCACACAACACCGAAGTTGCAGCGCATTAAATATGTAGGACTAGACCCGGTTGAATGATATGTCACATACAAGCACGTAAACAAGTATAAAATGGTAAACATAATCAAACAATCAACGATAAATTAAGACAATCAAGATAAACAAATCAAACATTAAACCTTCATAAACATGGCTGATACCTAAAGCCCATAGTCATTGTAAAAATACATACGGTTTGATATATGAACGATTAAAATAAAGAAACCTCAATCGAACGCGTATTTGGTTATGCGAAGAGTACAAGAGTTTTCCTATGATCTTGAGGCTCATTTTTGACCTTCTTGGCTCTTCTATACGTCTAAGAGTCGACTTGGTGGTTTAGGGATTTTCTTGCACACCTAAAATTGAGTTTAGGGTCTTGTATTTATAGTGTCTGAAAATTGGTCAATACGGCGTATCCATTGAGATGGATACGGTGTATCGGGCTGTTTTCTTATAGTAGGGATAAAGTCTTGCCATATATACGTTTTTTGACTTAATTACTCATAATGGCAGAAGATCTTTGACTAATCGTCTTAATGACGAATTTGTAACCACTCTTCTATTTTAGGAGAGTGAATAATCCTCTCTTTGGACGATACTGCTGTTTCGGTCTGGTTAATTCTGTGATAGTATAGCGTGGATATTGTCGTATCCTTAGCAATGGATATGGCGTATTGTCTTGGATGCATTTGACTTCTATTTGTTGACCAAAGTATTATATATGACGTATCCGTTGAGATGGATACAACGTATTCTTCAAAGTCAGGCAATGGTCTTCTCATTCATTAAAGTCTTGGATACGGCGTATTCTTCTAGAATGATACTCCGTATAGGATGTAAGAACTAGTAGACTTTCTCGAACTCTTTATTTATGCTCCAAAATGCGTGCCTTTTATATAAACTTCACAAAGTACTCCATTACTGCAAATAAATAAATAATAAGCAATTAAGTACCAATTCTTGCAATAATCATATAAAATGGGTAATTTATATAGGATAAATGATGCTATAAAATGACGGTTATTTGTGTCATCAAAGATCCCGCCACTGAATCTACTTGTCCTCAAGATAGACTTAAAATAGGTTTGAAAAATGGTATCCTAACTGGGTTAAGGATTTTTCACGTTAACCACTTTTTTGTTTTTATAACTGTACAAAAACCAAGCTCCTCACAAAATAGGATGAAAAACACTCAGATCACTCAAACTAATCTAGGGTTGTAGCATTTAAGTGGTATACGCTCATTTGCTATTCGTGATTAGTTCATATCATTGTCTGGTCAAGGTTACATATCTCCACCTCTAAAGTAAGGAGTACCAGTCAAAGGTAAAATTGGGTTTTTATTAGAAGGCGTGGTTTTTTTTAAATCATTATTATTATGTGAAGAATGATATAGGTGTGGAGCTTTTGACTTCATCAAAAGGTAGTCATTAAACAAGGCAGCTGAGACATGGATATACATGGGCCGTATCGACGAATAGTTCATCTCATGCTCGTACACATCTCATTCGAGTAGATTCCTAAGAGTTAGTTATTAGGTAAAGGGAAGTAAAATTGGTGTTATAATAAAATAAACAAACAAATAGATTAAATTGCAACAAATAAGTGTGCGGTATGTTTGTACTTTCGCCCGACCGTTCATGACCTATGACTCGAAACTTATAAAAAAATGTCTCAATCATTGGAAGATATTGACAATATAAGTTGGCATTCCTCTAACCGGTCAACTTCCCTTAAACCCAAACCTTGACATACTTTTCAAAATATCGTGGTGATATCGGCCACTTTTTACAATATTTTACATCAGTTGATCGAATTTAGGTTTGCTCAACATATAACATTAACCAAACCACATAAGAACATTTAAGGGTGCACTAAGGTCTACCAGTAACCTTATGTACCCAACTTTAATTAGTACTTCCAACTATAACTTGCTCAATGAGTACGTCTTCATAATCATCATTTTTCTGGCTAATTTTCTCTTGAACTATTCTTCTTTCGGACATAATACATAATTGTGAAAGTAGCAAAAACACATGATCTACAAACATTCCCATTGCATTGTGCAATTTTCCCGACCATTACATAGATAGAGAAATTTTCACTTTGACGCAGAAACTACAAAACTTTACACGAAAGCAACTAGCAACATTGATTAAAATAGGCTTTAATCTACACGGTAGGCTAAGATGTAAAGGTGTAACGAAACAATTTTAATTGATGTGGAAAAAGAAAGGAATGGCTCAGCAGGTTGTTCTAGGGGTATCATACTCTAAAAAGAAGAGTAAGCAAAAGGGTTACACGGGGTTAACTAACCAGTGTAGTTAGTTAAAATTACGACATGTAGGCTTTTTGGTTTAATCCTAAAATTTACCAGTTAAGCATGTTACTCCATCTAAATCCATAGTACTCATCATTGAGGTCTCGAGTGATATACTAGGCCAAGTTCTAAAGTCCACTACATCACCGGCACACACATATTTTTGTGGAATTTTAGTAAGCAGTTGGAAACGGAAAGGCTTAATTCTCACAAATAGACAATAAGGGTAATAGTGCGCTAGGTAATGTAACTAGTGATTTTTCACAAAAAGTATGCTTGAAATTTTTTTAAATTTTGACCATTTTTAGGCATTTTTAAGCATATATCAGTTTATTTGTGAAAATGAGGACAAGTACGTTCTAATTCTCCATCCCCCCACTTAAATTATACAACGTCCTTGTTGTATAGATAAAACAATTAAATAAATATGGGAAAAAGAATTAGAACGAGGAAACTTCCCTGATAGTTTGCTCCGGATGATTCTCCATTTTGAATATTTGAGCAAAAAGGTGTGTTGAACAGCCGTCTTGGGATTTCAAGACTCCAACACTTCGAGATTTCCAGATTTATAAATACTCCACCAACGTTGTCGTTTCGTTCAGAAGGTTCCTGTATTAAGCATAAGAAAACAAGTGCAACTCCATCTTCGGTGTATTCGTTAAAATACAGTAAATTGTAACTAAATACTATACAGGAAGTTGATACGCCGTATCCATACCCCAGGATACGCCGTATTGATACCTGTATACGCTGTATTCGTTTAATGAATACGCCGTATAGACTGTGCTGAAAATTAAGACTGGATAACGTCCAGATAGTCAATACGCCGTATTCATGGGGTTTGGATACGCCGTATAGACAGTCTGGGAAGACAGACTGGATAATAAAATTGAAAATTATATTCCGGGTTGTCTCCCGGCAAGCACTTTTGTTTACAGAAAAGTCTTTAAGTTAGACTTTTCCCAATTTAATCCCATCATTATAAAACAATTTGGGGTCGAACGGGATGCCAAATGGCACATACAAATTCTTGATTAGGAAAATGAATGACATCCCTTTGTTAAGATGATTCCAAGTCATGATATCAACATTTAATTCCTTGATAAAAATTCTAGTTTTGAAAAATTTAATAGATGTATCATGACTTGTTTCCAAAAGCTTATTTGACCCTTGTGTATCAACATTTATTACATTAGGTGATGGTATGATAGACATATCCCCCGAAGGTTGCTCAATATTGATTTTATCATTATCATTGTCCGTATCCGATTTTAAATCATCGAGATAAATTACATTAAAAGGAAGTAAATCATTAAAGTATAAAACGTTTTGTTCCTTTTAATCACATTCGGACAATGATGTTTCATCTTTCAAATCAAATTCATCGATATATCTAGGAATTATAGTAGGTTCAGTTAAGAGATTTGATTTAGAAGTTAGAGCATCATTGTAAACAATGGCTGGAAATTCATTCTCAAAATCTTTAAAGAAGTCTAAATCATTAAAATAACTGACCTCATGCTCGGGTGATGGAAATAAAGGCATATTGACTTTTTCATTATCATTTTTTGAATCCGCTTTCAAATCATTGGTAGAAATCATTTTATAAGAAAACGAGTTTTTGTCAAAAACTACCGTGTAATCTTCATCGTCAGATTCGTCAAACGAAATTCTAAAGTCAATTTCATCGTTAAAGGAACTTACCGTGGGTTCACAAAAGGGCGTTACTTCAGATGTAAACGCGTCATTATAGAATATAGCTGGGAATTCGGTTTCAATAAATCTGAAGTCGTAAACGTCTTCATCATACCAGATCTTACCATACGTAGCAGTTTCCCAGTTATACACCTTACCACGTTTTTGAGCTTTTTCTTCCTCAAGCATGATATATTCCTCCATATTAATGTTGGGGTCGTCCATTTTAACCTGTAATAAATTTGCTTGGGAAGAAAACTGTCAAATAGCCTAATACGTCGTATTCAGTAAACTGAATACGCCGTATTGATGATAGAGTCGAATACGCTGTGTTGGTTTGAAAAATTTTATACGCCGTATCCAAGAAATTGAATACGCCGTATTAAGTATTCGACTCAGAAGGTTACAGCAGGCTGTAACAATGCACACAAACATACAATATGCAAATTATACAATGCAGGAAATTAAACACACAAACAAACACACAATTATGAAATTTAAACTAAACTAAAACACTAATAAATAAGAATTAAACAACTTCACTCCCCGACAACGGCGCCAAAAACCTTGATGTGTCTTTATGTAGGTGTTATTTTATGTATCAAGTTTTACTATTTATATTTTGCCGACTTAACCTAAAAACAACACTTTAACGAGCAGTGTACCCGGTCAAGATGTAGCTTCGTTGGTAAGTAAGGTGTCAATCACTAAGAGCGAGAGCGTTAATATCTAATTTATCAGTATTTTAGTTATCTAATTTATACAAACCCTAAACTAATGATAAGGGGGTTTAGCCTGAGAGACTGACACGAGTTTGGGTGTCTAAGCTAAGGTTTTGATGATAAGTAAAGTAATAAACACACACAAGAAGATTAACAAACAATAGAGAAGCGGTCCAATACTAATATAAGGAGAACATATCAACCATGAATAATCTGATAAAACACAGGTTTGTTTATTAGTGCAATGATAATCTTATCTTGAAGCGGCATATCATTCTTAAGACTTAGGCGGTACTTTATCCTAACACCTAGACACGAACAATCCTGTCACAATTAACATGCCCGCATAAAGCATCCTTTTTGTTGATTATAAACTACCTTAGGTGAAATAATAATGAGACTACTATATAACCCTAGCCCATTGGGACTTAAACCCATTACATGCAAATATGGAGAGCCATCCCGGACTCTTAGCCTACGCCCACACAACACCAAAGTTATAGCGCATTAAATATGTAGGACTAGACCTAGTTGAATGATAGGTCACATACAAGCACGTAAACAAGTATAAAATGGTTAACATAATCAAACAATCAACTATAAATTAAGACAATCGAGAAAAACAAATCAAACATTAAACCTTCATAAACATGGCTGATACCTAAAGGTATCAGCCCATAGTTATTGTAAAAATACACACGGTTTGATATATGAACGATTAAAATAAAGAAACCTCAATCGAACGTATATTCGGTTGTGCGAAGATTACAAGAGTTTTCCTATGATCTTGAGGCTCATTTCTGACCTTCTTGGCTCTTCTATACGTCTGAGAGTCGACTTGGTGGTTTAGGGATTTTCTTGCACACCTAAAACTGAGTTTAGGGTCTTGTATTTATAGTGTCTGAAAATTGGTCAATACGGCGTATCCGTTGAGATGGATACGGCGTATCGGGCTGTTTTCTTGGAGTAGGGATAAAGTCTTGCCATATATACGCTTTTTGACTTAATTACTCATAATGGCAGAAGATCTTTGACCATTCGTCTTAATGACGAAATTGTAACCACTCTTCTATTTTAGGAGAGTGAATAATCCTCTCTTTGACTTATGATTTCGTGGTTAATGCTGGGGGGGGAAGGTATAATCGTAGATACGCGTATCCTTAGCATGGATATGGCGTAAATGTCCTTGGATGCATTTGAATGTCTGTTGTGATGACCAAAGTATATATATACGTATCCGTTGAGATGGTTACGGCGTATTCTTCAAGTCCGCAATGGAGCTACACATATTTCATCAAGTCTTGGATACGTCGTATAGGTCTAGAATAATACGGCGTATTTGCTGTCAGATCAGTAGACTTTCTCGAACTCTTTATTTATGCTCCAAAATGCGTGCCTTTTATATAAACTTCACAAAGTACTCCATTACTGCAAATAATAAATATAAGCAATTAAGTACCAATTCTTGCAATAATTATATAAAATGGGTAATTTATATAGGATAAATGATGCTATAAAATAGACGTTATTTAATGTCATTAAATATCCCCCCACTTGAATCCTACTTGTCCTCAAGTAGACTTTAGAAAGGTTTTTGAAAATATATCCTAACTGGGGTTAAGGATTTTTCCGTTAAGCACTTTTTTGTTCTAATCACATGTACAAAACCAATCTCCTCACGAAATATGGGATGAAAACACTCAGATCACTTAACTAATCTAGGGTGTAACATTTAAGTGGTACGCTCATTTGCTCAGTCGTGATTAGCTTCGTATTATAGGCTTGGCAAGGATACACATATCCACCTCTAAAGCTAAGGAGTAACAAGTCAAAAGGTAAATTGGGTATTTATATAAACTTCACAAAGTACTCCATTACTGTAAATAATAAATATAAGCAATTAAATACCAATTCTTGCAATAATTATATAAAATGGGTAATTTATATAGGATAAATGATGCTATAGAATAGACGTTATTTGATGTCATCAACACTCAAGCTAAGATGGTGCCTTGTGGTCTCCTTGTGGTGGTCGGCCTTGGTGGCATCCAAAAGAGGCTTGTTAGCCTCAAAATA
>BQNB010100137.1:0-21800 GCA_026074375.1 Tanacetum coccineum | reverse complement strand
TTGACCTTTAAAGTCAACAACATTCTGTCAATTCCTTTTATACATTTGAGTTTATCAAAGTGAACAAGTTTTAAAACGATTTTAGGAATTAGTGAGTAGAATTACAAAGTTTAAGGCTCAAAATTCCTTTCTAGCACCAGGGCATTTTAGAGAGTGAAGTGGTTTTAGCTTTAAGAGATTTACAGCTCTCTAGTGTTCAATATTGTTTAAAGCATGCTTAGATACATGTATTTAGTAGGTTTAAAGAATTCTTTCCTCAAAGTTTAGCCTACATTTACACATTTGCCAATTGCATCAGCAACAACAGTTTAACTGTTGTTGCCATTCATTTTTTTAGCTATCTTTTAGCCTTGGTAATTAGGTTATAGAATTTAGAATTAAGCATGTTTTTAGAACTCCATTAGTTATATAAAAATCATCACTTAAGTTTCATTTTTAAGCTTTTAGTCTAGCTTAAATTCTCTTGTAAAAGTGGAATAGCAGCAGACTGTATTTCTAGCTTATAATCTTTTTGATTTCTCATTTCTAGTTGTTACTTAAAAAAATCTTTTATCTAGGTTAGTTCTATATCCATAGCATAGCTTATATTCAAAAATTTAGCTTCTAAGGATTAGTAATAAGCTTTTTAGCTTATTAGGAAAAGCTTAAATTCAGTTTTAAGCTGAATTGTCACTTTTCAATAGCAAATTTCTTGCTATTTTTGTTCACTTTTAGCTTATTACTTTCTAGATATCTCTAGTACACATCTTGAGCTCCATTCATCTTCTTTTGGTTTTCATTTTCAGTTAGAAATAAGCTAGAAATAAGCCAAAGTTTGAAAAAGCTAGTTAACCCCTAGTTTCTGTTGTGCAGTTTAAAAAGCTAGTTTTTTAGCTTATCTAGTTGTTAAAAGCTCAAAGTGCTTTTGTTAAAGTTGTAGAGTATAAGCTCTTTTTCAACTTTGTAGTTTTAAGTTTTTGCTTATTTCCATTTTTTAGATAAGCCAAAATAAGCTGAATCGCGAGGTCTAAATTGTACTTTTTCAAGAGTTCAAGGTTACCCGTTTACATTAGAGTGTAAATTTCTAGTAGTTACCCCGCCTACCCTTTTCTTTCTTTTCTTACATTTTCTACCCTGTCTTTTTAGGATTAAATAAAATAGTTTTATATTTTCAAAATTAGTTTTAAGAAATTAGGGTTTATACTTTAATAGGTAAAATTAGGGCTTAATTGCTTTATAAAATTTGGGCATTTTTGTTCCATTAAATTTCTGCACCTTTTAAGTAGATAAAAAGCATTTTTCTTTATTTTTCCAGTTAAATTTGTAATTTCTAGGAATTTAAATAGGTTTTAAGAAATTACTTTTTCTTAGATAAATCATAGAAAATAGAAAAATAGTTGAAAATTTTTGATTCTTTTTGTGAAAATTTTCTTTTTAAATCTAGTATTTTTGAAAAATAAAAGTAAAATTTTAGTGTTAATTTTTAGAAAAAGTTTATTTTTGTTAATTCATTTTTCTTTAAAAATTCATAAAAAATTCAAAAATAGTTAAAAAATTCTAATTCTTTTTCCTAAAATTTTCTTTTTAAATTTGTGATTTTTAGGAATAAAATTTGTTAAAATTAGTGCTTTAGATTTTAAATTTTAGTTTTAGCTCGCGTTTTCAATTCACATTTGTTAATTTTTCGTAATTAGTTAAACGTTTTTAATTCTTTAATTCTTTCTATAGTTTAATTGTGCTATTATATTCGTAGTGTAATCCAAAATTCAAAAATCCTTTATACATTCTTGACTTGAATCCGAATTATTCCCAAATCTCAATTCACGACTTCTTCGAGGAATTTACGACCCGTGTATTAATTACTTTCCTAAGTGATTAATTACTTACGGTATCTTGGTTGGTGAAAATTTGCACTATAGAGATATATACTATACTTATCACGAATCAATACTCTTCTTTATCACAAACATACGGTAATATGTTCTCCACATTTCTCCTTTTTGATTTTTGGATTCGAATTTAATTAGGGTTAGGATTTGGTTTTAAGGATTAGATATGTTTTGCCGTAGAACGCTTTGATTAACCTTTCCCTTATTCTCTTAAAATCATAACAAGTATTGTTGGTAAATTGTGAATGGGTCAAAATGGGTAGAAAGGGAAAACCCCTTTTTGATTTTAAACTGCAGAGCAATACGGCGTATCTACTCAAATGGATACGGCGTATTGACTTAATTTTACCCTATTTTTAAAACCTCAATACAGCGTATTCAGTAAATTGAATACGACGCATTGATGAGAAAAGGATCATGAGTCATCAATCCCATATGCCGTATTGGTTTTAATCTATACGGTGATTAAATGTATTGATCCTTATACGGCGTATCCGTTTATGAATACGCCGTATCCACCCTCAGAACATAATATCTAAAATTCTATAATCTTTGTGCTATTCTTGTTGATTTTACAGATATAGCTCTTCCACCAAGTGATCAGAGGCACCAGTACCTTAGGTACGAGGGATTACAGTACACAGATGCAGATATAGCAGATTTTGAGGAGAGATTGGGGAGGATATACAATAGAGAGATACATCAGGTTCAGGTTGTGGACTTCCAGGCTATGCCCGAGTTGGTGAGGGATGTTTTAGATTCTAGGATGCTAATGGAGCACCGTGATGATAGAGGAGTTGTAGTGTTTTGATTTGCAAGTTTTAATACACGTAAAATATATAATAATAATACTACTTAGGTAAATTCCAACTATTCACCTTTAACCAAGGTAAAAAGTCAAAACTTACAAAAATAAGGTACCCGGATGTACCAAACCTCCAATCAAACTTCTTATCTTTCCATTTTATCTTGACGGGGTTGCCAAATCGTGGCTTGACAAAGAATCCCCGAATTCTATTCTTACAATGGGCATGACTTTAGTCTCTAAGTTCATCAATTTTTTCTTTCCACTTCTAAGACCACAATCTTCTTTTTTTGGAAAGATATTTCGAATTTTTGCAAATTGCTCAAGGAAATCTTTCTCGAAGCTTGGGAGCGTTTCAAGGAACTTCTAAGGAAGTGTCCATCATCACGGTGTTTTGCACTCATGACACCAATTTAGTCACATTCTATAATTCTTTGAGCTATATATGATCAAGATTCTCTTAATTCCGCTGCGGTGGACAATTTTTCTCTATAATAAGTCCAACCGAAGAAGGGACTACAAATCATAGGAATTAGGCCATAAGTTAGATGTTCAAGGATACGCCGTGATGCGATGTGAGTACGATATCGCTTTCTCATCTTCTGTCGACTTCTTCTCATCTAACTTTGGAATTTCAACAAATGGCGGCAGGCATTAGAGGACAAGATGAATTTGACTTTTGGGAATGAAATAGAATGAGATGAAAAATATGAATGAAAGCTCCTTGTGGCCTTACCCCATTCGATTAAAGCGGTTGAGGGAATGGTGTACTAGTGTCGGTAGCAAATTATAGTTTTAAATGTGTGACCACTGAGACTTGAGGAGGTTATATGAGTCCCCAGGTTATCATGATAATTTCCATACAATTTAACAAAAAGCTTCGGTTGGGAGATTTTGTTCAAATGGAAATGCCGAAGGTTACCTGTCCTACAACTTAGCGAACCAAAATAAGACAACAGGATACTAAGAACCATACTCACCCCCCTGGTTTTCCTTCAAAACCAAAAGTAAACCATTCCAATCAAGGGAATATCCCTCTTCAAGGAATGGTTACATTACACAAAGTCCACAACAAAAATTCTCAAATTGTGCTTGCTAGTCAATTGGATATTTTACAGAAAACCACTGAGGGGGAGTTTATGCAGAGGTTATGAGGGAACCATATTACCGCAATTTGAAAAGCTGAGGATTAGGAGTGAAATGTTTCAAGCTACTTTACAAACCAAAGCAACTCTTTAAAGGGAGAATTCAAGGGAATGAGGTTTGAAATCTCAACGTAATCTTTTCGTTGAATCAACAAAATATTTCCAAAACAATTTGCAAACATGTGAGGTTTCTTCCAAAATCAAAGTCAACCTTCTCTGCTACTTTCTGTGGCACCAACCACCTTACCTAGTAAACTATCACAAAGCCAAGGTGTGAAGCTAGAAGCCGTTACGATTCGAAGCGGGACTTTCTTACACACCGGATCGCACCAATTCCACTCCTCTCTATGAAGGAAATGGACCTTTGCTGATAAGGAAACCGAGTGTGACAAGTATTAAGGTGCTACCGAGGCACCAAAGACATCCAGCTCCTGTAATCCAAAAATTTCTTCTTGATCGGTTTAAGGCTTTAATCCTCGCTCTACATTCGAATTCGAGAGCATTCATATTATGACGCCTATATAATATTACAGCGAATCTTCTCGCCGATCTCACTTCTAAACTTCATGACCTCAGTTGATATTATAACGGCATATTGTGACATCTAGTCGTATTATAATTTTAAGATAAATGTAGAAGAGTGAGATGTCAGGACAAATATAAAACACAAGCTAAAATATATCATAACCATCTATAGTCACTACAAACTTATGTGAGAGTATTGAAAAGTTGATATACATAATGAACCTGTCAACACGCCCACGCCTCCTCACTATAACGTCTTCGCTCCACACTAAAAAGACGTGTGTATATAAAAAAATTCCTAGCAGAGAATCAGTTCCAAAGATGAATAGAGATGACCACTAGCAAATCTTATTAATACTGCATCCATAATCACAAACATGGCAGAACTGTGAAATAATAACATAGTATAACTCGATGTCTAATACACCGGTGTTCTATGTGTATAATTTATTAACTCTCTATCATGAACATCTATATCAATGACACTCTCTGTAAGTTTATGTTAAACACCACTCGTGAACGATCGAGGTGATAGATAGCGAAGCTAAACGGGAGAAAGCTCGGTCACTTGTTCAGCTCTAACACTATGAGTCAGTTTAGTATGTTGAATCACGCCCAGGTCTATATCAGAGTCTCTCTCTAGAGAATTCATGGGTAGATATATATAACGTGAATCACTAGAGTGCTATATAGATGAATATCACACACTTGGTTCATATGGACTCTCTAATAAGTGTTGTTACTGCAGATTAGCACTTAGAATTTATGTCAGTATCATACTTATAACTAATGGCCATTACAGCTCATCGTCGATAGGAGTGAATCTGAAGATCCTTTACATGAGACTAGCCCTAGAATATCTCTGTCTATCTATGAAATGAGAGAGACTGAATGCGAGATGAAAGCTTGATGACTCTACTCACGTGTTCCCTATCGATACGGTTGCGTCTCGAGAATAGTTAACTTTGTGAGTCTCCATTGTACCAGAACGGATATATCGGATTGTGATGCTTTGTCCAGTTCACTCGATATGTTTGATTTATTTAATTATTTTTTTTATTTGTGTAGAGATGTCCCATTGATCGAGTAAAAAGATTTCGTAATTTTTAGAGCTAGATTGATTACACACTAGTAAAGAGGGAATAGAGAAGTAATGCTATGTGAGCTAAAGCAACGTCCCGCCCCCCAGCAAGCAATCTACCAAATCCACACTGAATATACATTCCGCCTTCACGCGTACCAACGCGTGAGAACGATATAGCATTGTCTACTGGCATCTACACGTACGATCGGGTCAAAAATTACTTCTATTCTTACCAGCGGAAAACCTACATTTTTGTCTTAACACATTTTTTTTATTTTTTTTTTAATTATTTTTTGTATATATATAAACTAAATAATAAGACTGAAAAATTTAAAATTTTTGCTATTTTTGTGGGAAAACGGGTACGTGAGAACAAAACAATAAGCAAGCAACATCAAATCGATAGATTCCCTTCCCCAAACTAAAACGAAACATTGTCCTCAATGTTTAAAGTCGGGTCTCTACGTAAATCTAAGCCGTTTATGAAGTATGCAAAGATAGACGTTAATCGATAATGATGAAAGGATATGGATTTCCCCAAACTAATTTCACACAAAGGATGAGAAGCTCGAGTAGAACGGGACAAATCAACCGGACACGAGAAGCTTCAAAGAAATTGTTGGGAGAATCCTGCAAAAATCACAACAAACAAGCAACAAACATCGAGAAATCGGAAAGAGAACAAGCCTCTCTCAACACAACACATTTGATAATAGAAAATAGAAAGAAAATAGAAAGGATAAGCATGGGGTGAACTCCCACGAAGCGGCTTGTTTTTGGTCACCGAGTCGCAAGCTCGACTCGATCCCTGAATTTAGTTGTCCTTAGGGAAAGTCTGGAGGTCCGGGATAACCAATGGTGGTGTATCCCCTCCATAGTAGTGCTTCAAACGGTGGCAGTTGACTTTGAAATTAGAACCATCGGCATGAGACAACTTGGCAGTGCCATAAGGATAAACTTCGGTGATTGTGAAAGGTCCGGACCATCGGGACTTGAGCTTTCCGGAGAAAATCTTTAATCGGGAGTTGAAAAGCAAGACTTGATCACCAACATTGAAGATTCGGTTCTTTATCTTGGAATCGTGTAGCTTCTTTGTCTTCTCCTTATAGATTAGAGAATTCTCGTAAGCTTGATCACGAAGCTCGCTTAGTTCATTGAGTTGAAGCTTTCGATGATCGCCCGCGGTCTTTAAATCGAAGTTGGCATGCTTAAGAGCCCAATATGCTTTGTGTTCTAGTTCAACTGGTAAGTGACACGCTTTTCCATAGACTAACTTGTACGGAGTACATCCAATTGGAGTCTTGTAAGCGGTTCTAAAAGCCCATAATGCATCATCTAGTTTGTCGGACCATGAGGCACGGTTTTCTCCTACCGTCCTCTCCAAAATTCTTTTGAGACCTCGATTCGTGACTTCAACTTGACCACTCGTTTGAGGGTGGTAAGGAGTCGAAAGACGATGGGTGACACCATATTTAGACATAACTTTATCAAATTTGTCGTTACAAAAATGGGTCCCACGATCGCTTATGATTGCTCTCGGAGCACCGAATCGGGAGAAAAGGGATTTTAAGAACTTAACAACTACCCTAGCATCGTTGGTGGGGAGCGCTTTCGCTTCAACCCACTTGGAAAGATAATCGACGGCTACTAGAATATATTTGTTACCCCTAGATGACGGAAAAGGTCCCA
Organism: Tanacetum coccineum; assembly: GCA_026074375.1. Lineage (NCBI taxonomy): Eukaryota > Viridiplantae > Streptophyta > Magnoliopsida > Asterales > Asteraceae > Tanacetum > Tanacetum coccineum. Next base: position 14,684 of record BQNB010100137.1, on the reverse strand, counting down.
TAAAATCAATTCCCCATAAATCGAAAATCTCACAAACTTGGATTGCATTTTGAGGCATCTCATCACGTTGAGAGATTTTGCCTTGTCTTTGACAAGCATCACAAGTTTTGACAAATTCGTAGGCATCCTTATAAATGGTAGGCCAAAAGAAACCGGCATCAAAAACCTTCTTGGCGGTAAAGTTGGCACCATAGTGTCCCCCGGTGGGTCCACTATGACAAGCTTCGAGAATTTCGAAAGCTTCTTTGCCATCTACACACCTTCGGATTATTTGATCCGCACAAGTCTTAAAAAGAAAAGGGTCATCCCAAAAATAATGTTTTACATCTTTAAAGAACTTGTTTTTCTCTTGAGTTGACATTCCTTTTTTTATGAATTTCCCCGCGTGGTAGTTAGCAAAGTCGGCAAACCCATGGGGTACTTGTTCTTAGAAGGTTATCACACTTAAAGTTCTCTAAAGGAAAGTTTCGGGTAAGTATTCTCATTTTGGATAAAAAAAGTATTTTCGTAAGGGTTTTCGAGACGAGAGAGGTGATCTGCTGCGTAGTTTTCAGCTCCCTTGGTATCGATAATCTTAAAATCAAATTCTTGAAGAAGTAAGACCCAATGAAGCAATCTTGCTTTGGCGTCTTTCTTGTTGAAGAGATATTTCAATGCGGAATGGTCCGTGTAAACAACACTCTTGTTCATGATTAGATATGATCGAAACTTCTCGAAAGCATAAACTACAGCAAGCATTTCTTTCTCGGTTGTTGTGTAATTCGATTCTGCTTCAGTCATCGTCTTGCTAGCGTAATGAATTGGTCAGAAATGCTTCTCAATCCTTTGCCCTAGAACCGCACCTATTGCATAATCACTTGCATCGCACATGATTTCAAAAGGTTGGTCCCAATTTGGAGCAATGAGAATTGGAGTTTCGGTCAATTTCTTTTTCAATGTTTGAATGGCTAGAATGCAATCTTCCGAAAAAATGAAAGGAGTGTTTTTCTCTAAGAGATGGGTCATGGGTCGAGAGATTTTGGAAAAGTCTTTGATAAACCTTCGATAGAATCCAGCATGTCCGAGAAACTTTGAAATCCTTTGAGGAGGTTGTTGGGTGAGGAAAGCTTAGAGAAATTACATCAATTTTGGCTTATCGACTTCAATTCCTTTTCTAGAGATCTTATGTCCTAAAACAATGCCCTCTTTAACCATGAAAATGGCTCTTTTCCTAAATTTAGTGCTAATTTGGGTCTTCCACACCTTTTAAGATTTTATCAAAATTAGCAAGGACCGAAGGAAAAAGAATCTCCAAAAACTGAAAAATCGTCCATAAAAACCTCCATCGTTTTTTCTATCATGTCGTGAAAAATGGCCATCATACAACGTTGGAAAGTTCCGGGTGCATTGCACAAACCGAATGGCATACGACGGTACGCGAAAGTTCCGTATGGGCACGTAAAAGTAGTTTTTTCTTGATCTTTAGGATCAATTGGGATTTGAAAATACCCTAAAAACCATCTAAGAAACAATAAAACTCGTTGCCGGCTAATCGCTCTAACATTTGGTCCATGAATGGTAACGGAAAATGGTCTTTACAAGTTGCTTCGTTTAACTTACGATAATCGATGCAAACTCTCCATCCCGTGACTAATCTTGTAGGCACCAGCTCATTTTCTTCATTTGTGACAACGGTCATACCACCTTTTTTAGGAACACAATGGACCGGACTAACCCATGGACTATCCGAGATCGGATAAATCAATCCTGCGTCAAGAAGTTTTTCTACTTCTTTCTTGATGACGTCGTGGATTTTAGGGTTAACCCTCCTTTGATGTTGCACTGAAGGTTCGTAATCATCTTCTAAAAGGATTTTGTGTGAGCAAAACTCTGGATCTATGCCTCGGATATCAGAAAGTTTCCAAGCAATTGCTTGTTTTCGGTTTTTTCATAACGTAATGGTGTGACGGTTTTTCATCTAGGCTCAAATTTTTGAAATATGATGAAGTTTGTTATTTCCCTCTAAGAACGCATACTCGAGATGCGGAGGTAACTCTTTAAGCTCGACTTCTGGAATTTCATCTTTTGGTTCATAAGAAGTAGCATATTCGACTAAAGACTTCTGTGGTTCAACAACTTTAAGATCTTTTTGAAGCTCTGGTAAATAATCACCATGGTTTGGGTGAGGTAATGGATCATTGTTGAGAAGTGCCTCGAGAATGAGAATGTCACCGCGGGTCATAGTTCGTAGCATTGAAAACTGGGTGAATCTGGTTCATCACGTTTGCTATGAATGCATCGGCTTCCTCAAAGAGTAGAAAATCGCTTCATCAAAACGGAGTAAGAGTTGGAGATGAAGTAGAAAACATAGGATCGAAGTATGGAGAAGGATTGTTGGTAGCAACGGAATCGGAAATCAAGTACTTCTGGTGAGTACTCTTCTCAAAGTAGCATCGATTAGATCACTTCTTAATGATTCGAGATTGTTGTATGAAATGGAAGGTGGCATCACCACTTTTAAGGGTTAACGTTTTGATTTCATTCCTAAGAGTATCTCTCCTTCGTAACACATCAATTAAAGCTATGAGTCGTTATAAGATAGGTCGCATCAACGAGTATCAACGGTACTCGAGGTTGGCTATAAAATCAGAACACGAAATCGGGCTGGAAAGTAAAATTTCCCTACTTTGACAAAAACATTTTCAGCTACACCGGTTGGTTTGGAAATTGTACGGTCGGCTAATTCTAAAACCATTTTTGTTTCGGTTAGGCCTGAGAGTTGAAGCTTTTTCCAAATGTTAAAGGATGAGAGCACTCACGCTACTTAAAAAAAAATTGATACTAGCACCTAACTCTCGGCAAAGGGGCTCTAAGTAACTATCGAACTCTAAAAAAAAATCACAAGGAATGAGAAATCGACCGGGGTCACCTAGCTTTTCTGGAAGCTTTTTAAGGACAACCGCACTACAATTTTCATTCAACGGTGTTTTGGTTAACTCAATTAACTTGTCTTTGTTGTTAAGCATCTTTTTGAACATCGGAGCAAACTTTGGCATATGAATGAGAGCATCCGCGAAACTTAGCTCAAAGTGAAGATTACGGAAGATTTCCATAAACTTTGAAGCTAGGATATCATCCTTTTCACGAATCTTTTGTTTGTTGAGTCTCGATGGGTAAGGTAAATTAGGTTTGGTCTTTTGAACTAAAGAAGGTTCTTCGATTGGTTCTTTGTCTTTGGTTTGTTCTTGGACGAATGGAGGAGGTTGGATGTCTTCGGTGCTCGGTAGCTCCGTATCCTTTGTCACCTCACTTTCCTTTTCCACCACCGGCGGTGGAATTGGAGGTCCATCGTATGAAACACCACTACGAGTTGTAATTGCCTTGGCTTCGTTCCTAGGGTTTGGAATGGTATTGCTTGGTAAAGAACTTGAACTTGAAGGTTGGTTGCTATGATAACTTTGCATGAAACCGAGCATCATTTTCTGAAAATCATCTTGCTTCTTTTGAGACTCATTGTAAACTCTTTGAAAATCATTTTGAAAATTATCCAACTTCATTTGCAAATTATTCATGTTCGCATCATTAGCTTTAGAATAATTTTCAAATTCCGTTTTAGACACACTATTTGTTGGAGGTTGGTAAGGTAAAACTTGATTGATTGGTGGTTGATTGGTTGGTGTTTGGTATGGTGGAGCTTGATAAACTTGATTTTGGTTGTTTTGACGGTTTTGATTAAAGTTTGTTCCACGGTTTTGGTTGAAATTAGAATTGGTTCCTTGGTATCGGTTTTGGTTGTTTTGGACATTCGGTTGATTGAAACCCGGTGGTCTCATTTGACTTGCCAAATTGGAAGGTTGGTTTCTTTGGAGAAAATTACCAACGGCTGCGGTTTGTTGAAATTGTTGGATATTGTCATGAAAAACGGGAAAATCGTTTCCACCTCGAGTTAAAGGACAATGATTAAAATGGTGATTTGATCCACAAGTGACACATACTTCCTCAACTGCTTTGACGGGTGCAGGAGTAGTAACAACTAAAGCTTTCATTTCATTCAACATTTTGTTCATCTTGATAGTCATCTTATCCTCGAGAGAAGCGGCTATTTGTTGCATATCGAAAGAATTATTGGAAGGTGAAGAATTAGAAAGAGGAGCATCCGTACTCACTCTTGAATCATTAGCACGACTTCTGGAGTAACGAACTTTTGACTTGCTTTCAATAATCGCTAAACCTTCTTGAGGCATCTTGTCTAAAAAATTGCCACCTGGCTCGCAGATTCTAAGGCATTCTTGATCGTTTGAATCAAAGAATTCGTAAAAAAGTATTCGAGTGGTGTAGTTTCCGAAAAGCCTATGGTGGGGACATTGACGACGGAGTCCTTTAAAGCGTTCCATGTTCATTGAAGGCTCGTATTGTTTTTGATAAAAAGTAATGATCTCATTCCGATAGTAAGTGGTTTTTGAAGGTGGGAAATATTGGTTTATGAATTTTGAAACAAGGTCGTCCCATGTGAGAATTGATCTAGGAGGTTCCTTGTCTAACCAATCTCGGGCTTCACCGTCTAGAGAAAAAGGGAAAAGCAAAAGCTTTACCGAAGTGTTCGGAACTTCTGGATGTCTAAACGTTGAAGTGACCTTGTTAAAAAATCGAAGGTGATTGTGAGGATCTTGTCTACCCGTAAACTTATTGCTTTGCACAAGATTGATTAAAGGTTGTTTGAGCTCAAAATTGTTAGCATTGATTGGTGGAATAACTATAGCATCTTCATAACCTTCGATAGGTGCTTGTAACATTTGGGCCATTGTTCGATTGTCGGCCATTGGAACAACGTTTTGTTCAACAATTGGTTCTACTGGAAGAGTTTGTTGTTGACGACGTCTTCGAGATTGCGAACGAGTGCGCATAAAAAGAAAAACTAACAATTAAAAAGCAAAACTTTACACTAATTTTTTTTTTTTTTTTTTTTAACAATGAATTTTAACGGTTACACGAAAGAGACTTAAACCAAATAATCAACTACTTCACGGTAGCTCTTGAAAATTTCTTTTCAAGGTGAGCCGTACTTGGTAGAGACACAAAAGGCAAGTGTTAAATCTTTGATTACGATTTGGGAACCAACAAGTTCACCGGAAATTGAAATGATAACACCTCCGTTGAGAATGTTATATTTTGGTATTTTTACCAATTGGTGATTTTTATTTCTTTAATTAAAAGGAAGATTTTTTTTATATTTTTGATTTTTTCTATTTTTTTTTCTTTTACTTATACTAAAAAGAAAAGGAAAATATTTTTTACTTTTTATATTTTATGATTTTTTTTTGATTTTTGAATTATAAAACAAAATTGAAACTTTCTAAGTCGAAAGGATCTTCAAACCAAATCAACAAACACAAAACGTAGGAATCGTAAACACTAGTCCCCGGCAACGGCGCCAAAAACTGATTCGTAGTTTTATATACCCAAAATATATATACTAATATAACTTTAAGAGTAATTAAGAAAATTACCAAGTTACCCTTGATAAAATTCACTCTCAAAAATATATATAATATAATATATAATACGTATATTAAACCGGGTAAGTATGATCACCCGGGTCGTTTCCCCAACGACTAGTGAAATTGAAAACGCATGCTGTTTTTAAGGTTCGGATCCTGATTTGAAATGAAGCAAAGAATTTGGTTTGGACAAGATATGAAATAAAATTAAATTGAGCAATTAATCAAATAGGAAAATGCAACTATAAAGCAAAATTGACTAAGATTTTACCCTAATATGTTCAAACTAAAATTTTAACTAAATTAAGAAAAAGTGAAAGAAAATTTATTAAAAATAAAAGCCCTATTTTTTAAAAAAAATTTATAAAAGTTTAATTAAACTAATTAAAATTTAAACCTAATTACTAATTAAAACTATTAAACTTAATTAACTACTTAACTAAGGACTAATGTCGTAAAGACCTAGGAAACTAACGAGTGAACTGACAAGCTAACGGAGGGACCAACTTAGTAAACTACTAAATTCAAAAGTTACACTATCTACCCTGAGAATCTACCCCGATAACAAAGCTAAGTCCGAATTAAGGTGAAATTTGAAAAATGCTTATTATGAAAAACTCAAAGAAGCAAAGTTGTAAAGGAATCTAGTGGGAACAAAATTAATAAAAGCTACTAGGACTGAAAATCTCAAATATAAGCTTACTAAGGCTTATTTCTAAATGTTACAGAAAAGTGAGGTTTTGAGCCTTTAATTTTCACTTAAAAAGCCATAAAAATACTCAAATTAAGCTTGAATTCTAAAAAGGAAAAGTGATCTAGAAAGCTTATGATGTGCTTAATCTAGAAATGCATAAAGAAAAAACTTAAGCTAGAAGTTGTCTTAAACTACTGAAATTAACCAAAAATCAAGCAAACTCAGGAAATAAGCAAGGAAACACTAACTTCAAATAAGCTAGAGAACTTAATAAGCTAAACTTGACTTTAAAACTTTAAGGACTTATCAAACTACTTATTATCCATCTAAATAAGCTATAAAATCTAGACTTATAAGCTAATTTAACAAGTTTAGACTCTACTTAAGTCCCTACTGTTTTTGGTATTTTCAGGTTTTTTATGACTTTTGACAGCTAAATTTAACTAGGAAAATAAGCTAGAAATTGCAAATTAAGACTTAAAATCTATTAAGCTAGATGGTGTGGATATGTGGTGGGTGGGGGGGTTATATTAAGATCAAAGTCCTACTAATTTGATAAACTAGATCCTAAAATTACTATTCTAATTAAGTTGAGATACAGCATGAGTACAACTGAGGTTGTTTAGTACTGCTAGTGTAAAAATTCAACAGTACTTTCGCTGAAAGTACTGCTGATGCAATTTGATTTTTAAGAACAGAATTAAGCTATGAAATAAGCTAGAAAATGAAAACTAAAACTGATTTTAAGATAAGCTACAACTAAACTTAATCCTACTTGAATTCTAAGCTAACAGTACTAACTTATGGTTAGTACTGGTAGTGTAAAGGCTCAGCAGTACTAACTGAGGTTAGTACTGCTAGTGTAAAGGTTCAGCAGTACTAACGTATGTTAGTACTGCTAGTGTAAATTAAGATTGCACTAAACCAAACACTCCTTTTTGACTATGACAGATTTCGTGGAAATACTTTTTTAGAGGATCTAATGAACAAAACTGAAATTACCAGATAAAAATTAGCTGTTAAAACAAACTTAACAATCATGATTTTATTAAACAACTGAATAAGCAAAATTCTAAGATCTTAACTAATTAAACTAATGTTTTTGGATTTTATGAGTTTTTATGACAGAAATTAATTACTAATAATCTATAACTATTTAAGCAAAAACAGATAAGGACAAACAACTAATAAGCAATATAAAAGATATTTAAACACTAATAAGCTGATACGATATATATATATAAGGCCAATATAATTTTTTCTTTTCTTTTTAATCTCCCCTTAAACAAAGTACGACCTTATCCGTAATCTTTTTACTAGTTGAATATCAATCATAGGTAATTTTGTAGATACAAATATTCAGTCTAATTTTAACAACAAATTTCGTTGCCTAAAACTATAGTAGTATTATTTTAGATATAACTAAATTGTCAACAATCAACACCATGTATGATTCAATGCCGAAAATAGTATTCCAAACATGTAAAACGATGTTTAAAGCATGTTTGACAAAAGTAGCGGTAGCAGTGTGCAATGACAATAAATAATACTTGTAAGCAGTATCAATTTTTTTACTATTTCGGAAAAACAATATAATAGCACATGTATAGAAACAAGTGTTTTGGTTTATGACATTAATGATTGATATTAGTTACAAAATTTTAACTATAATTTTTACTATTAATGATATTATCAGTTAAACTATAACTTGAGTCATTTGTTATAGTAAAAAATGAATTATCATTAAAATTTACAAATAATTAATATGAATATATTAAAATACCCTTACAGAAAAAATTCTATAATGATAGATACATGGTATAACACAATAATCATACATCATGTTTATCATTTTTCTCACTCATCTTTAAAACAACCATTAAATATAACTAGACGAATAACCCCCTGCAATGCCACGAAAATCTCTGCGGCGCGATAGATTAACGATAGCAATATTGATAATTTGTGAGGGAAACAAGAGCAATTTTCTTCTTTACTTGTGCTTTTCTCTCAACAACGTGGCATTCTTCCTTTGGGATTGGACCAATCAGAGATGGGGAGTGACATTTCTTACTGCCAAGGAGTACTTGGACACCTAAATTGTCCTTTGTACCCTCTAATTTTGAAAACCCCTTTGTTTTGAGCCAAGGGCACGTTTGGGAAGATGATGAACAGTGAATGGGATTTACCCGCCCTTTTTTTATAACTGAAATGGGTAAAAACTCGTTTGAACTTTGGGAAATAGCAACTTCAGCCCTTGTCTTTGTTTATTCTATTTCTAGTTATAAACAATCTTTCGAAAATTGCAAAACTGGCCCTTGTGGTTGTTATAAAAGGAAATGGGTTAGGATTTGGGCTTATTAGATCCGGGTAAGGCCCAATTAGAGGAGGGGACATTTTTGGACTTTTGTGAAACTTAGAGGGTTAAAATGGAATATTGTGGTTCTTGTTGACTTTTGTTGACCAATGATTGACTTTTCTTTGACTGGATTTGACTGAGGCTTGACTTTTCTGGCTTCGGCTTTGATTCTTTGGCTTCTTTTTGTACTCTTCTGATTCTCGTGTCCGTGCTTGCTCGTTTTTTGACTGTTTTCTTGTGATTTTTGACTTATCCGTACCTGCACACACAAAACACAAATACAAGCATATTTTTGCCATTTTTGGACTGTTTTGGGTTTAATTGGGTTATTTTAGGTACAAACGGATATGCGTATTCTACACTTATTAGAGATCAAACATAATTTTTTGAAACCCAGTTCTACCCATGGTTCAATCGGTTCTGGTCGAAAAACAGGTCAAATTAAACCTTTTTTTATATTTTCAAAACTCGTTTTCTGATAGCGACCTCGTGTACCCGCGCATAGCGGCGGAAATTCATGACAGCGACCTTGTTTTCGGCAGCGATTCCTGGTGGCAGCTTCTAAGTGTTTATGTTTCTACGTATTTTTTCATGCAATTGTGATCCCTATTTATAGGGGATTTACCAAATCACAGTCAATGAAAATTATGAGATTAAAGGGCCCACCAATGAGTCAATCAATTAATTAATGAGGCAAACTGTTTCGTTTAACTGAGTATACATATCAATTTCGTTTGCTATTATTAATTCGTAGGTTATAATGATTTTAATTTTTCCAATGTTTCTTAAAATGAGTCAATTAATTAATTAATGAGGCAATCAGTTTCGTTTGACTGAGTGTATATATCAGTTTCGTTTGCTATTATTAATTCGTAGGTTATAATGATTTTAATTTTTATAATGTTTCTTAAAATAAGGATTTTCAACTTTTCTAGATTTCAACTTTTCTAGATTTCTAGTTTCAACATTTGGGTAAATCTCTTTTATAAGGAGTAAGTATAAGTATAAGTATAGAAGTATAGATATTATTAATTCGTAGGTTATAATGATTTTAATTTTTTCATTGTTTCTTAAAATGAGTCAATCAATTAATTAATGAGGCAATCAGTTTCGTTTGACTGAGTGTACATATTAGTTTCGTTTGCTATTATTAATTCGTAGGTTATAATGATTTTAATTTTTCCAATGTTTTTTAAAATGAGTCAACCGATTAATTAATGAGGCAATCAGTTTCGTTTGACTGCGTGTGCGTATCAGTTTCGTTTGCTATTATTAATTCGTAGGTTATAATAATTTTAATTTTTCCAATGTTTCTTAAAATAAAGATTTTCAACTTTTCTAGATTTCTAGTTTCAACATTTGGGTAAATCTCCTTTATAAAGAGTATAGATTGTTCTTTACTTTATTGTTTCACAACAAGTTTTTAGTTGTTGGTAAGGGCTAATAGACCTTTAAAATTAAAAGTGTCTGATCTTATAAGATTGCATAAACTATAATGTTAAACTTACACAAACACCCCATTAATCTAACTTTTAAGCTTACACAAAAAGTCTCATTAATATAACATTGTTCTGTTCTTGTTTAACAGTTGTATGAACCTGTTGTATGGCTTGCAAGACACTCAAGCCTTATGAGTTATGAGTTAAACTGATTTACCAAGTCTATCTCTTATAGGTGTTTAGACGAATATTGTTAGTTACAAAAACAATACAATCAATTTATTTCGAATAATTTAACCGATAAAATAATCACACAAACATTCACCAAATCAACCAAAGTTCAAAGAGCCAAAACAAACAGTAAATTACAAACTCGTGGAAGCCAAATCCCAGAAGAAATAGATGAAACTATATATAACTGTATATAATAACAACATTAAATCAAAACTTTCAAACTCAAAAAAGAAGGGTAAAATCGACATCATTAAACATCACCATTTCCATATTACATTCATCATAATAGTGGCAACGAAGGAGCTTAACTGTTTACTGATATCTCAGCACCTTCACTTGAGTTGGGAAATGATTTGTCTGAGATTCCATTTCCTACTTCAAACCAAAGCATTGCTGGGCCAGGACACATGGGTAGTCTGTGGGTCCTTGTTAGTATTGTAATGGCAACTAAGGACTTGGTCGTTTGTTGGTACACCACAAAACCGGTGCAGCAAAATACTTCACAAATTTTGGTCACTTCCTAGAATAATGACTTCATTGTGAGTGATTTTACTCAAAGACATGTTATGCATGTATATATACACGGACCAAAATGTAACGCCCGGCATACTATTTAATTCAAATTAGGGTTTCTCTTAAAACAACTTATGGGCCAATGCCAGGCTAAAATAAAAGAAATTTCTGGTATTGGCCATTGGGCTCATGGAATCAAGTTTTTTTATAGTTCTACATATGGTTACCTAAGGCATATATACAAAAAACAAAATTCTAATGATGTTGTTTCAAAGACCCAGTAAAAGAAATGTAACATATGTCATCATATTATAACACTACCACCAGACATAGAACACGACCACCAAATTTATAAAAATAACCAAATAAACGCACCACTGCCATAATGAAATATAAAACTCTTTCCTAGAGATGCGACCTCATAGTTTTCGAATGTTATAACAGAAGTTTTAGCATATAGGTTACATATGCGGATTAATAATCTGACTCAAAGGCTTGCTTCACATTACAGGAATTATATGATCACACGATACGTAACCAAAATTTGCTATTACAGGTATCTGGAAAAGTGAGGCCTTCTTAAACCTATGAGCCTCAAAAAATCAAGTTGCAAACCTTAGATATATAGTCCACTATAGCATAATACAAGAAATCCAAGAACGGGTGTGTGAAGTCAAGAGTGGAATCCTAAGGCATATTGCTAAGCTAGTAAATCCCATACTTCTCCGCATAAATAATGAGAAGTTTTAATCAATCTAAGTAACTGATCTAGGGCCCCCAGGTCCTAGTCTCTTAAACTCTGTGGTTTACGGTTGAGCGTCAGAAAAAAGACCTGGAACTACACCTGTTTAGTAGTCCCACACAACCAGCCAGACCAACATGCGTATTATTTTACTTGCCAATATATCAAACGTATGAAAAACTTGGAGCTATTAAGAGGAAAAATATGTAGAGACAAAAAATGAAGCTTACATGGATTAGGGAAGAATCTTCTTCGGCCAGTTGGGCAAGCAACAAATAAGGCATTTTGAGGATTAAATATAGCTTGGTATACCAGCAACAACCATTCACGTAATACACCAGGCATAATTTTAAGATGAAATTATAAATAGCGGATATTTTATTTGCTTCTAGATATACACATCTTTTTTTTCTTTCTTTTCAAAACCACACTTGTTGTCATTATTTTCTTTTCAATACAAACTAATATATAACGATGGAAGAGAAGTGTCACCTGTCCGTGTATATATCCGGACGGGCACAACATCCGAAGGGAACACAATCATGCCGGAAAGGCACGTTCGAAGAGACCAGGCAAAAGACAAAACGATAAGTTCAAGGAACCCAGAACACCTCATCGGACTAATGGTCAATAGCAAGTGCCCTTCATCCCAGGATTTGCGAGACTATGTCTACACGCAACGCCGCCGCCTGACACAAAAGCTGGGACTAGCTCGGCTTCCCCAATTCCTAAGTGTCAGAAACAATACATGGCTACAATGGCTCAGGTAGTATAAATACCCCACTTTTACTTAATGTTATTCAGGCAGACATTTTATGCATTCTCACACAACATATAATTATTTATGCACCCTACGGCTACAACATATACTTACTCTTCTCGCATTGAGCATAGGTCCTGGGATCACCCCCGGGGCGAGGCTAACGCGTCTTTCTTTCTTATCCACAGGTACGCAAGAAAATTCTCATCGTGTTTGGCTCGAGTTCAACTTGTCCTATCCGGTGCGAATTAATACTTAAACAAATTGGCTCCATCTGTGGGACCTAACACTTCTTTTTAGATAGAAGCAGTGACAGGTCGTGCGTGGGCTGGATGGTCCGGGAAGGTCTCGAGTGACCGAGAGGAGACTCGTCCTCCTCTGACAAAAGAGCAGATTGAAGGTCATGTATCTGCCCTCAAATCCTTAATAAAGAGTCACAATCAAAAAAACAAAGGCGACCCCATTCGCCTAGATTTCGAGACAAAAGACATAGAAATGCAAGAACACAGCATTGCAAAAGGAAGGGATGTGGTAGATGAAGACCTCATAAAGCCTTTTAAGGAGGCTCATAGAACCTCATTCACTCGTCGAATCATAGAGTTTGCGGGTCAGAAATACCAGATGCCCACCAATATCAAGTTGTATGATGGTACCACTGACCCGAAAGATCATTTGAGTCGCTTCGCCGGCGAGGCCAACTCAGGGGAATGGCCCATGCGTGTGTGGTGCCGGATGTTCCAACAAACTCTTGACGGGCCGGCGAGAGGATGATTCGAGCGCCTTCCTCACGACAGCATTAACGAATGGGCAAAATTGAGAGACGCATTGGTTGCTAGATACTCCGTTAGGAGGGCGTGTTTCAAAGAGCCGCATGAGATCACTAAGATCGTAAACAGCATTCAAAGAAAGGTGGACAGTGGAAACAGGTTTTATCATGGGTGTCCCGGAGGTCATGAAAATTTCGTCATTCATGGACTCAGTCAAGTCACCCGAATTGGCTAAGCGTTTTTCGGACAAGGTTCCCGTCACGGTGAACGAGATGATGGAGAGGTTAGACGACTTCGTTTGATCTGATTCGGCGTACGCCAACACCGAGCTCCCAAAAGGCGAGACGGGAGAAACCCATCGCAAAGTGTCTCTTCCTTTCAACGGAAGGGACGCCTTACCATTCCGAAGCACTCGTCCGGGGGAATCGCGAAGGGATGACTTTAGAAATAGCCACAAGGGAAGAGACACATATCGTGCGAACAGAACAAGATACGATAGATCTCCATATCCCCCCCCCCCGCGGGGAGAATATAACAGCAGAGTAGCACCGGTACTCACCCTTAATTCTCTAACCAAGCACCTAAAAGAAATTTTGCCTACTGAAACACAACTGCGTCTCCCAGTCCCTCGCCCCATGTTAAATCCATTGAGGTCAGGAAACACCGACCGATACTATGACTATCATCAGGAGAAGGGGCACTACACAAATGACTACATACAACTAAGGAAACAACTGGAAATGGCACTAGAATCGGGAAAGCTGAATCACCTGGTGAAGGACGTGCGCCAGAGGGGAAGAGGATCCCATGGTCAAGATGACCCACAACCGGCCAAAATAATCAATGTGATAAGTGTAAACTCCGTCAAAGAAAAAAAGCGGAAAGTCAAAGAGGCGACAGAATCATGGATGAACATCCCCATATCTTTTCCGGCAATATCCTCTGAAGATATTTTCGAGGAGCCTTTGATCGTCGAAGCGGAAGTGGAAGGATACCTTGTCAGGCGAGTGCATGTGGACGAAGGGTCGTCGGTGGAGGTGATGTTTGAACACTGTTTTGAAAAGCTTAACCCAAAGATAAAGGCTAGGTTGAGAGAGACCCAACCGGATCTGGTAGGATTCGCCGGAGAAGTGTCAAAACCGCTGGGGAAGATAGAACTAGAGGTGTGTTTTGGTAACGAAGGACTATGCAGAAGGACCTCCATGAAGTTTATTGTAGTTCGAGCTCCTTCACCCAATAATGTCATCTTAGGGAGGCCCGGGCTAAAGACCCTCTGAGCCATTCCCTCCATCATTCACTCAATGATGAAGTTCCCAACTCCAAAAGGGATAGCTACTCTAGTGACCCGAATGGTTATCATGGCGGAATGTAGATGACTAGAAAAGAAACAAATGATTGAAGAAAATCCTGAGGGGAAAGGAGAGGTGGCAGTTACGGAAGAAGTGTTGGTCAACCCATCATTCCCGGATCAACTAGTGACCATCGGGGGAGGCCTGTCTGAAACATGTAGGGATCAACTCAGGTGTTTGCTAAAAGATAACATGAGGGTCTTCGCATGGGAATTATCTGATATGACAGGTGTGCCACGACGGGTCATAGAACATGCGTTGAACGTAAACCCTTCTCTGGATCCCGTGTGTAAAAAACAGAGAACATTCTCCGTAGAGAAAAGTAGGGTGGTGACAGAGGAAGTCGCCGA
>BQNB010100136.1:0-20518 GCA_026074375.1 Tanacetum coccineum | reverse complement strand
AAGTGTCTTGAATTGATTGTAGTCCCCACCAAACCCGTGCCAGTCTCTTAGACTGAAAAAAACCCCCTTTTAACTTGTTAGAATTAGGATTAGAACAAACATAGGATTAGCATAGGTTTGACTTAGATTAGAATTAACTTAGATTAGTAAACCAAAGTATTAATAAATTGAAAGATTTAACCTCGCTTCAAGTGTTCGACACCCTACTTACTACGAATCTACCACCGATCAGGTACACTGCCCGTTAAAGTGTTGTTTTTGGTTAAGTCGACAAAATATAAATTTAAAACATGAATCATAAAAATATACACCACACAACGACACATCACCAATCATGTCTGCTTGCTAAAGAAATCCCTCTACGATCTAAAACATGCACCACGTGCTTGGTTCAAGCGCTTCACCAGCTATGCTGTACGAGTCAGTTTTTATCATAACAAAACCGACACGTCATTGTTTGTCTTTCGCCGTGGGGCGGACACTGCATTTCTACTTCTCTAGGTGGATGATATTATTCTTACAGCTTCTTCTAGTGCCCTCCTTCAGCAGATTATATCCTCTATCCACACTGAGTTTTCCATGACGGACCTTGGCCCACTTACCTATTTCCTTGGCATCTCTGCTACATGTACAACTTCTGGATTGTTCCTTTCATAGTCCAAATATGCCTCTGAACTACTTGAGCGGGCTCGTATGCTCAATTGTAATCCATGCAGAACTCCTGGCGACAGTGAAAAGAAGCTTGGACCTGAGGGTACACATGTATCAGACTCTACATTGTATCGTAGTCTTGCATGAGCTCTACAGTATCTCACATTTACCCGCCATGATCTATCTTATGTTGTACAACAATTATTCCTTTACATGCATGATCCTCGAGAGCCTTATCTGAACGCTTTAAAGAATGTCCTCCGATATGTCTGTGGTATCATGGATCTTGGTCTTGAGTTGTATTAGTCCTCTACTTCCTCTACTTCTCAGCTTACAGCTTATTCAGATGCTGACTAGGTAGGGTGTCCTAGCACTAGACGATCTACTTCTGGCTATTATGTTTTTCTTGGGGATAACCTTCTATCTTGGTCCTCCAAACGTCAACACACTTTATCAAGATCTAGTGCCGAAGTCGAATACCGCGGGGTTACCAATGTTGTTGCTGAGACTGCTTGGATACGCAATATTTTGCATGATTTACATGTGCCACTCTACACTATGCTACCTTGGTTTACTGTGATAATGTCAGCGCTATATACATGTCTGCCAACCCGGTGCAACATCAGCGCCCCAAACATATCGAGATTGACATTCACTTTGTTCGTGATAAAGTGGCGGCAGGACACGTCCGAGTTCTTCATGTCCCTTCTCAGTTTCAGTTTGCAGATATCTTCACTAAAGGACTGCCATATCCACTGTTTACGGATTTCAGGTTCAGTTTAAGCGTTCGCAAACCTCCCGCACCAACTGCGGGGGCGTATTATATAACAACCTAAGAATTTTCATCAAATGCAAAACCTATTTTACTATGATCACAATTATACGGGGAAATTTTTCGCTTTATTACATTACTTGCATTGCCAATATCTCAATATGTAAGGTAACTTGCATAACTAAAGTTAACAGGCTCACGCAACCTACCTATGACAATCCTGTCTTCATATATGTCAAGCAAACATCATAACATGTTAAGTAAATATCATTATCTCCTTTTTACAAAGTACATTATTCCTATAATGTACCATTCGTAACGTTATATTAAAACGGGCTTTAAACCGTTATCATACGCATCTAAACCCTAATTTCCTGAAGGGTTAATATCTAAAGCGAATGTACAAGCTACTAAAGCATATATACAAGTAATATAACATCTCATTTGAAATATAAACTCACTCCAAGTCAAATATAAGATTTCAAAGCTCAATATACAAGTCATTAAGCATGATCTCCAAAATAGCCGTTTTACCTCCATTTTCATTCCAGTTTCTTCACTACCACTTTTGTACAACCTAGTACACTCAATATACAATGTGTAAACCATAATTATTCTATTCATAAGCTCTCATACATTTTTTTACACTCAAAACCCTAATTCAAAACCCTAAACCCTAAAACCGAGCTAGTTTCTAAACCATGAACTCTTGTTATGTGTGAGGTTTGTTGTTGGTACGTTTTTTGTACCATAGAATAATAACCATGAAAACCCAATTGAATATTCACAAAAGTTGTTAGAAACATAAAATACAACATTACAAAACACAATCCATCATAATTCAACAATTCAAACAATGTAACAAGATAAGATCATGAAAAACCCTAGCAAACCCGATACCACTTAAACTCGTTCATAATTATAGTTTCAGAATCTGACTCGTGATAAAACATAGAATCTGGGCAAAATCATTTAGGGTCGGCTTGAGTAATATAGAGAAAAAAACAATGTTTGTAGCCTACGTCATGTTGAACATTTGCCGGTGGAATCAACCCGATTCGACGTCGGATGAATTAGTTATAGCCGAAATGGCAAAGGTGCGTAGATTCTGCACACCTGTAGTAAACGGCTATTATCTCTAGATTTTTGTATAGTAACCCCTAAGTATGTAAAACTAAATGTTGTAGAGGACTCAAATATCTAACTATGCTCGCTAGTTTGAACTTCATCGGAGTTACAGTTTACAAATGGCAACCAAATTACCAGGACTGATGTTGGCTGTCCAAAAATAGCCATGTAACAACCTAAACCAAACGCCCCTAAATCACTAACCATGCATCCAAGCACCTCAATGACTCTCCTACTTCACCTCTAAGTTGCTTACAAGCACCTCATTTGAATGCTTGGACACTAAATGAGCCACATCTCATCTTTGTTGCCTAAAATAAGCAATGGCTACAAAATCTCCACATAAACCCTCTTCAACACTTCCACATGCTCTATCCTTCCCATGACTCACCATAGCTAATCCTTGTCACATTCCACATGTCCTAACCTGGTCTCTAAGCACCCTTAGTCACCAAGTTCCAAAATGGGTATAAATAGGGGTGTTATGCTTTCATTTCAACTCATCCCCCACTTCCTCCTCTATAACCCTTACATAGCAGCAATCCTTTGCTCTAAGAGATCCTAAGAGGTCTTAAGAAGGCTCAAGTTCAGAAAGGAAGCAAAAGAAACCAAGAAACGAAGCCCCAGAGTCGTTATTCTAGGCGTACGAAGCTAAAAGTCCCGATTTCGACCCGTTTCTAAGCTATAAGCTCAAACCAGGTTCTCTAAGCTTATATTCTGTATTCATGCCGTCATAATGTTCATATGATCATGCTAAAATCATAATATAAAGCTTTGAACTCAAAAACCTATGTGTTTTACCTTTTTGATCCAAAACCGTACACCCGAAACCCTAATTTCATGTTTTTGCTTAATCTATAAGCTAAACTTGTAAACTATTGTTATAATCTATCCCAATAAGCTTAACTAACATTAAAATAAGTGCTTTGATAAGTCATGAAAGAATTTGAACTTAAAACCCGCGCGTTTTCGTTTTAAAACCCTAATATGACCTGTTTTGCTTCCTAGCTTAACGAATCGTTATTTTAAACTTGCGTTGCGTTAAATCTTCATATTTTAGTTTATTATAACTTATAAATGTCTATTGAAATGTTAAAAGAAGCTTGCATGGCAATTTGGACATGTTTTGTAAATATTATCCATGCAAGGGGTATATATCGTAACTTTCGGAAACTTATAACTAAAAGGACTAAAAATGTCATTTTATCAAAGTTATAACTACAGGGGTCTATTATGTCACTTTTTAAAGTGCAAGGTTTACTTTGTATATCTTTTAAACTTGAAGGACCAAACTCGTAAAAGTGCAAACTCCGAGGGTATATTTTGCCACTTTTCATTCTCAAGGGTCTAAAATGTAACATTTTGAAAAGATAAAAAATGTATACAAACATTACAAGACATAACTTTAATTAACGCTTCTCGTGCTTATCATTTCCAGATATTGATCAAAACGCTTAAAACCGATTATATCGTATCACAATACTAGGGAGCTTCATATTAAGAGGTTTCATCTTGGTATTACGTTCTGACTGAGTTGTTGGGTTTACGATTTAAAGTGCCCTAGCTCCTCAAATGTTTACTGAATGACTTCTGAATTATGATGGCCCGAACGGTGATACAATAATTCCAAACTTTCCAATCAAACTCATAACAATATTAACTCTCTGAACCAAAGTTCCTAAGAATAAAAATCGTTCCTAAACTTGACAAATTTACTCAGTTGCGTGAACGTGGCTGTTTACTATCATTTTACTATATCAACCTTCCTTTTAAATTGTGATAAGGTCCGTCAGCATTCATTTGGAATATATAATTTAACAATCGACCTATCATGGGAAGTTCATAACCTCGCCTTACTGTGGTATGTACATGTATTTATAAACCCCGCGAGGGGGATACATGCTGTTACAAACTCTTTATTTACATACTCGTTTATCTTAAAACAATGTGATTACTCTTCAAGGACTTATACATGCTTACACGCAGGAATACAAGTGTTTTTACAAGTTTATATGCTATCTCTGAAACACATTATAGCTTCTGTCTAGGTTACATTATGCCAAAAGTCCCTCCATTATCATGGACCATTAAGCACTTTTCGGGTGAACGCGAAATATGTGGCTAGATCTATCGGATTAACGAATCCTGTTTTGTGTTAGCCGGATAGGTAACCAAATACACAAAATTTTGAATTTCATAGGTATGAGGCAATTACCTGACACCGAGGGCCCCATTTTATCATTATATATATATATATATATATATATATATATATCACATCATTTTGGGTATATATATACACTAGTCAGTTTGTGTGCCATGAGCTTAGACCAAGACCAAATCAGACCAAACAGACCAAACAAGACGATAACACAATAATACACTGTTACTATGATAATTGTATTCGTTGCAATTATTACAAATAACGGGTATATAATAACGTGACCCAAGATCATAACAATACCATTTTCATAATAATTATGTTTGTACAATTATTACACTATGACTTGTATTCAAACTATTTATCAAACCTATGAATTTCACTCAACCATTGTGTTGACTTTTTAGCATGTTTATCTCAGGTAATTAAGCAACTTACGGCACGGAGTGGCATGGACATGAAGATGGCTAAAACCTGTTATCATTCACATTGTATGTAACTAGATTTTGGGACCTGCCTTTGTAAAACTCTGATTTGAAATGAATGATAACGTATCTTTTGAACAAACGTCTCTTTTGGGTCGTTTTCTATGATTATGATTGTTGTTTCCATGAAGTAATACCCCAGATTAGCTTCCGCTGCTATATTGTAAAAATGGGGGTGTTACAGATTGGTATCAGCGCCATGGTTATAGAGAACAAGGTCAAAACCTTAACTATAACCACATTTCTTTTCTAGCCATCAAAGTCCTCCGTGCCACTACATTCCGGAACAGTATGTAAAGATACATATCTATTATACTATTACATAAATAACTTATGTTATTTACAATTGGGTTGTTATCAGAACGATGTCTTCTCCCAACCACTCTACTTCCGATATTGAGGATGCTTTTTCCTCTATGAATATTCTTAACTATACTTCGGTCTCACCGGATTATTTCCCAGCTTCAGCAGGAAGCAGTTCTTTTAACTCTTCGGAAAACTCTAAAGATAATATGATCTCATCTTTCTACAATAATTCGTATTTGAAGGACGTACAAGCATTTTATGCTAAAGAATTACCTATTCCATCACTAGATCATATTACTCCACCAGCTATTTTGACTCCATCTCCAGTATTACCACCATCACTACTATTTGATCCTCGATATTTCTTTGTTCCTGAAGAACTATTACCACCTAAGAAGCGAATCCATTCCCCATCTTCTTCCTCAACTACGTTATCTAATTCATCTCGGAATCAAACTTGTAATTTGGTATCACCGTCCTTCTTAGTTTATACTCTTACCCCACCTCAAGTATTTGAAATAGGAAAATGTTCAGATAAGATGTATCTGAAACTTCATGAGAAACAAGTCAAAGAAATTTTGAATTCTTTAATGACTCCTATCTTCACCTGCATTGGAGAGATTGTGAAGAAGGACGTCTATAATGGTAACAAACTAAAGACCGAACTTAAAAGAATCTGTACTCAGATTATCAGACTTCAAAAGAAGCGGTTAGGGAAAAAGGATAAGATTGCCTTTGCTCACTACAGAATTTCTGATCTTGAACAAATCATTGAGAAAATCCAAGCTCTCACCAACAAATCAGGAAGAACTTTAGGATAATCATCTACCGCTCAAAATTCATCAGCATAACTAGTTATAACTTTATCCTAGCCACGGGATGTGTGGTATAAATAAAAATGCTTCTCAAATCTTCACTATGTACAGTAAAAAAGACAAGTTATTTATAAAGGCAATCCGTTTCGAACCTTATACATTACATAAACCAGCTTATCTCACTTTCATCAACATCTCATCATTTGCGATCATTATCTCCGTCCTTCATCATTATACCAATAAACTCTAAGTGCTTAAAATTCAAAAAAATAAGCATTACTCTTTCTTTTATTACCTTTCATAACTTGTGATGTCATTCTTATTACGTATTCTCTTATGTTGATAGAATGCCTCCCAAAAGGACGTCAACATCCGAAACACCAGCCATAACTTTGGCTACCATCCAGCAACTTATTAATAATGGCATTGCCGCAGCTCTGGAAGCACAAGCTGCAACAACGGCAGGTGCTAGTAATCCCAACAGGAACACCGGACCTACTGGAGACTCTAGTAAGCAAAAATGGGAAACAGAAAGAGTTCGTAGTTGTGCAACCTTGCTACTTCAAAGGTATAGAAGGAGCAGTTGATCTCATTCGCTGGTTTGAGCGGACTGAATCGGTATTTTCTCGTAGCAACTGTGCTGAGGAAAACAAAGTGACATTTGCTACTGGTACCTTAACCGATGATGCCCTGTCCTGGTGGAATGCATACGCTCAACCTATTGGAATAGATCAAGCCAATCAAATCACTTGGACCGAATTGAAAAGGCTCTTAACCAATAAGTATTGCCCTCGAACTGAAGTCAAGAAGATGGAAGACGAATTTTACAACTGGTTGAGAAAGGAAATGATCTTAAGACTTAACATTAGAGATTTTCAAAATTAGCCGTCTTATCCCAAACGTGTACCAACCGCCAGACACTTATGGAAGTCTTCAACAAAGGATATCCTAGGATGTATAGAAGGAAACATTACTGCACCTCGAAGCCTCAACATTGGAGGAAGCCATCAACATAGCCCAGAGGTTAATGGATCAGATAATAAAGCATGATTATGTGCAAGAAGCTAATGATCGTAAATGAAAGATTGAGGATAACGGAAACATCATCAACAACAACTATCAGAATAACTATAACAATAACAACTGTAACAATGATCACCACCAGCAGCAGAACAGGAAACAAGAAACCTTCAGGACTTATACTGCAACCAATTGTTTACTGGAAATCGTCCCTTGTTTAGAAGATGCACCCTACATCACATAGGTCCTTGCACTGTCAAGTGTCAAACTTGCAACAAGATAGGTCATCTGACCAAGAACTGCAAAAGGCCGGCTACTAGAAACAACCTACAAACAGTATCCGTAACCTGTAATGCCTGTGGAAAGAAAGGACATTATGCGAATAAGTGCTTAAAAGCAAATAATAAGGCCACATGAAAGCATACTTAGAGATGAGTTTGCTTTTATTCACTCTAGAATTTCTACCCTAGAAACAACACTCGAGGATATTAAAGTCTTCTTCAATCTGAAAAACTCCAATCATCAAGCTACAATCCTTGTCGTTTGTTACTTATTCTAGAATCCTGCTACGAGATACGTAGCATAAGTATCAACTCTTTTAGAGTTTCATATGTAAAGTTATCCATAAATTAATAAAGTGATAATTCCGTTACATCTTGTTATCTGGTGGTATCAAAACTCGACATTGTTTGTCAATTCTATCATGTTCAACTCTGAATACTCTCCTCATACCTTTGAAACATAAATTATCATCCTCGATTACATGAGCGTCAGACAATTAACATCTTAATATTCTTATTACCTCTCATGATCACGTCATTTTCTACACATTACCATTTTGATAGCATAATTTATCTAGGCAAGAACTATTTACGGATGATCATTTTTATTGAAAGACATAGGACGCTGTCTTTATAAGTGATAAATTATAAACAAGTAGGCTTAAGTATATAACATACGTACAAACAAATTTCTTTCAATCCGTTTGTACAAATAATTCCTTAAACATTATCATTATTACCTTCATCATCTGTTCATTTTCTCTCTTACCATCCAATTTTCTTACAACCTTTGTACCTAGAAACACTAAGCCTCCTATTGGATCACTCATTTCATTATTTCTGTGTCTATCTCTCAAAGTCTTAAAATTCTAAAATTTTCTATTATATCCTACAAATAACAAGGAAACACACAAGAATCTATACAATGTCAAATGATTTCAATACCACTAGATATGAAAATTTTGACAAAGACTTGTGATAGCATTCTTATTCGATATTGACTTTTAAAGGTCAATAGATAACGATTCTTTACGATCAGAGTGGCCCAACAGAAGTATGGTGGGCCCATAACCCACATGTCCTATAAATCAAAGTATTCCATCTACCCAGGTTCTAACAAGATATATTGTGATAATGTCAGCGCTATATACATGTCCGCCAACCCGGTGCAACATCAGCGCCCCAAACATATCGAGACTGACATTCACTTTGTTCATGATAAAGTGGCGGCAGGACACGTCCAGGTTCTTCATGTCCCTTCTCGGTTTCAGTTTGCAGATATCTTCACTAAAGGACTGCCATATCCACTGTTTGCTGATTTCAGGTTCAGTTTAAGCGTTCGCAAACCTCCCGCACCAACTGCGGGGGCGTATTATATAACAACCTAAGAATTTTCATCAAATGCAAAACCTATTTTACTATGATCACAATTATACGGGGAAATTTTTTGCTTTATTACATTACTTGCCTTGAAAATATCTTAATATGTAAGGTAACTTGTATAACTAAAGTTAACAGGCTCACGTAACCTACCTATGGCAATTCTGTCTTCATATATGTCAAGCAAACATCATAACATGTTAAGTAAATATCATTATCTCCTTTTTACAAAGTACATTATTCCTATAATGTACCATTCGTAACGTTATATCAAAAAGGGCTTTAAACTGTTATCATACGCATCTAAACCCTAATTTCATGAAGGGTTAATATCTAAATCGAATGTACAAGCTACTAAAGCATATATACAATTAATATAACATCTCATTTGAAATATAAACTCACTCCAAGTCAAATACAAGATTTCAAAGCTCAATATACAAGTCATTATGCATGATCTCCAAAATAGCCGTTTTACCTCCATTTTCATTCCAGTTTCTTCACCACCACTTTTGTACAAGCTACTACACTCAATATACAATGTGTAAACCCTAATTATTCTATTCATAAACTCTCATACATTTTTTTTACACTCAAAACCCTAATTCAAAACCCTAAACCCTAAAACCGAGCTAGTTTCTAAACCATGACTCGTTCCTTGATTTTTATCCATTGTAAACCCAAATCATTAATCAAATAAGTTGTAGAAACATAAACTACAACATTATAATTCACATTCCATCATTATTTCATAATTTCAACAACAATGTACAAGAATTAGATCATGAAAAACCCTAGCAAACCCGTTACCACTTAAACTCGTTTATAATTATAGTTTCAGAATCTGACCCGTGATAAAACATAGAATCTGGGAAAAATCATTAGGCTTTGAGTATTAAGAAAAAAATACTATGTTGTAGCCCTATGTCTTGTGATCATTTTGCCGGTGGAATCAACCCGATTCGACGTCGGATGAATTAGTTATAGCCGAAATGGCAAAGGTGCGTAGATTCTGCACACCTGTAGTAAACGGCTATTATCTCTAGATTTTTGTATAGTAACCCCTAAATATGTAAAACTAAAAGTTGTATAGGACTCAAATATCTAACTATGCTCGCTAGTTTGAACTTCATCGGAGTTACGGTTTGCAAATGGCAACCAAATTACCAGGACTGATGTTGGCTGTCCAAAAACAGCCATGCAACAACCTAAACCAAATGCCCCTAAATCACTAACCATGCATCCAAGCACCTCAATGACTCTCCTACTTCTCCTCTAAGCTGCTTACAAGCACCTCCTTTGAATCCTTGGACACTAAATGAACCACATCTCCTCTTTGTTGCCTAAAATAAGCCATGGCTACAAAATCTCCACATAAACCCTCTTCAACACTTCCACCTTGCATTCTAGCCTTCCATGACTCACCATAGCTGATCCTTGTCACATTCCACATGTCCTAACCTGGTCTCTAAGCACCCTTAGTCACCAAGTTCCAAAATGGGTATAAATAGGGGTGTTATGCTTTCATTTCAACTCATCCCCCACTTCCTCCTCTATAACCCTTACATAGCAGCAATCCTTTGCTCTAAGAGATCCTAAGAGGTCTTAAGAAGGCTCAAGTTCAGAAAGGAAGCAAAAGAAACCAAGAAACGAAGCCCCGGAGTCGTTATTCTAGGCGTACGAAGCTAAAAGTCCCGATTTCGACCCGTTTCTAAGCTATAAGCTCAAACCAGGTTCTCTAAGCTTATATTCTGTATTCATGCCGTCATAATGTTCATATGATCATGCTAAAATCATAATATAAAGCTTTGAACTCAAAAACCTATGTGTTTTACCTTTTTGATCCAAAACCGTACACCCGAAACCCTAATTTCATGTTTTTGCTTAATCTATAAGCTAAACTTGTAAACTATTGTTATAATCTATCCCAATAAGCTTAACTAACATTAAAATAAGTGCTTTGATAAGTCATGAAAGAATTTGAACTTAAAACCCGCGCGTTTTCATTTTAAAACCCTAATATGACCCGTTTTGCTTCCTAGCTTAACGAATCATTATTTTAAACTTGCGTTGCGTTAAATCTTCATATTTTAGTTTATTATAACTTATAAATGTCTATTGAAATGTTAAAATAAGCTTGCATGGCAATTTGGACATGTTTTGTAATTATAATCCATGCAAGGGGTATATATCGTAACTTTCGGAAACTTATAACTAAAAGGACTAAAAATGTCATTTTATCAAAGTTATAACTACAGGGGTCTATTATGTCACTTTTTAAAGTGCAAGGTTTACTTTGTATATCTTTTAAACTTGAAGGACCAAACTCGTAAAAGTGCAAACTCCAAGGGTATATTTTGCCACTTTTCATTCTCAAGGGTCTAAAATGTAACATTTTGAAAAAGTATAAAATCATGTTTAAAACCTTACAAGACATAACTTTAATTAACGCTTCTCGTGCTTAACATTTCCAGATATTGATTAAAACGCTTAAAACCGATTATATCGTATCACAATACTAGGGAGCTTCATATTAAGAGGTTTCATCTTGGTATTACGTTCTGACTGAGTTGTTGGGTTTACGATTTAAAGTGCCCTAGCTCCTCAAACGTGACCTGAATGACTTCTGAATTATGATGGCCCGAACGGTGATACAATAATTCCAAACTCTTCAATCAAATTCATAACTCTTAGAACCAAAGTTCTAAAGTACAATCTTCCTAAGACTTGACATATTTACTCAGGTTGCGTGACGTGGCTGTTTAATATCATTTTGCTATATCAACCTTCCCCGGTTAAGATTGTGATAAGGTCGTCAGCTTTCATTTTGGAATATTTAATACATCTACCTATCAGGTGAAGTTCATAACCTCGCCTTTACTTATTTTACATGTTTTATAAACCCGCGAGGGGGATACATGCTTGTTACAAACTCTTTTACATACTCGTTTATCTTATAACAATGTGATTACTTTTCAAAGACTTAGTGAATTCATAGCCTCGCATTTCAATCTTTTCATAAACCCGTGAGGGGGGTACCTGCTATAAATTACGAATACATGTGTTTTACAAATTACATGCTATCCTGACATATCATTACAATTGCTGTCTAAGTTATCTATCCTACAAGTCGTTAAATTTGACTTCAAGTCGTTAAATTGACTTTGGATATTAATGTGTTAATATTACAAATCCTACAAGTCATTAAATTGACTTCAAGTCGTTAAATTGACTTTTGGATGATAATGTGTTAGTGTCATAAATCCTACAAGTCGTTAAATTTGACTTCAAGTCGTTAAATTGACTTTGGGATGTTAATATGTTGATATTATGAGCTCTTCAAGTCATTAGATTGACTTTTGATGATAATGTGTTAGTGCGATGTGCTTAGACAAGGAACAAGACCAGACAAGACCAATCAGACCAAACAAGACAATAACGCAGTAATACACTGTTACTATGATAATTGTATTCGTTGCAATTATTACAAATAACGGGTATATAATAACGTGACCCAAGATCATAACAATACCATTTTCATAATAATTGTGTTTGTACAATTATTACACTATGACTTGTATTCAAACTGTTTATCAAACCTATGAATTTCACTCAACCTTTGTGTTGACTTTTTAGCATGTTTATCTCAGGTTATTGAGCAATATACAGCACGGAGTGGCATGGACTCGAAGATGGCTAAAACTTGTTATCATTCACAATGTATGTAACTAGATTTTGGGACATGCCTTTGTAAAACTCTGATTTGAAATGAATGATAACGTATCTTTTGAACAAATGTCTCTTTTGGGTCGTTTTCTATGATTATGATTGTTGTTTCCATGAAGTAATACCCCAGATTAGCTTCCGCTGCTATATTGTAAAAATGGGGGTGTTACAAAAGGGTTGGCTAGTATTTGTTTTTTGTAAGGTAGAGAGAGATAGGGTGTTTGTTTTGCTTATTATTCATATCAAGAAGCATCGTAAAACCATCTAGCTTATTATAGACTTCCACCTTTCTTCCTCGACTTATTATCTTTGCTTATTAGTGTGTGAAACATGTAAGAAACATCTTTACATACGCTAATGATATTTTGATTTTGTTGCTTCACAGCCCGAGATGATAGGAAGGATGCACCTATTCTTTGATTTCAGGTGGGTACATTCGATAGTAAGAAAACCTGCTTTTTTATTGTCTTTTTTGGGTAGGGTTACCCTGGTGAAATATATTAACCAATAGAGTTAAGTATAAATGGAATATGGCTGAAGTACCACATTAACCTCAAGCTAAAGAGCTTGATAAACAACTAACACTTGGGTTATGACAGGCCATAAACACCAAACAACTAGCTACATATTACATATCAATGAGCTTGAAAATCATAAAGCCAAACTGACATACAAACAAAGGACACAACCAGTAGATGAGGCGAACTCCTCGCCATCCAGCAACAACACAAGGGAAGCAGACGAACCAGATGAGACTGCCTCCTTAAAAAAACATCCCAAGAAAAACCCAAAAGGAAAAACCTTGAAGAAGGAAAAAAGTGTACAACCCTCACCTGGTACTCCCTTCGAGAATCAAACTTGAGCTTGGAATCTTCCATTTATCGAGTAAAATCCGCGCACGAGTAGAAACCTTCTTAAACTTAAAGGTAACAAGCTTCAGCCGAACAATAGATGCTATGACTTCAATAATCTGAGGTACTGTAGATGACTTCTTCTTGAACAATCTTGAGTTACGTTCATTCCATAAGTAATAAGACGTAGCAGCAAGCAATAACCGAGAAACCACATTAAGCACCGATCACCCCTTAATAATAATGAGAAACTCCAACACATCCGCAAAACGAGGGGGAATGGTATCCATACCGGAAAGACTTCTAACCTGCTTTTTTTATTGTCCTATTGATCATGACTTCTTTAAGGTTTAATTGTTAACAAGTCTAACATTTCAATCATTATTTGTAGTCTTTGACATGCAGGTAATAATTTATTCCGACATGCTTTTTCTATTGTTTTTTTTGTTACACGTCTACGCTGGTCATTGTTAGATGATTTGTAAAATTACCAATCATTTATGGACGTTATATTTTATACCAATTGATGTGCATATTTATTATATTTGTTTTCACACCTTTCGAATTTCAAAGTTTGCAGTCTTGAAGTGCATTGAGGACATGTTCTTATATTTTGGTTTATATTGTCAGGTTGCCATTGATTCCATTATTGTTGGGATACAATGTACAATGCGTACAAAAGCTTGTGGTACGCACGTTGCCAATAGTATAGTTACGGGTTTTATTATAAACGATAATTTTTTGCATTATTGGCCATAAGTCTATGATGTTGTAGTTTTTAAAATACTTTGTACGATGTTTTTGTCTGTCTAATTTATAAAGTAGTTGTTTTGCCTTTGATCGTATGCATTAGTAGTCATGGTACGATTATTTATATGATGTTGTATTTCATATTTAGGCTATCGAGTATACATCAGTACATTGTGTTAATATTAATATGAGGACGATGGGAGAAATCAATGCGATGGTTCTGTATAGTGCTTGGAGGAAGTCTTAGTTTATAAAGTGTGTCCAAATTAATAAGCAACCTTCATCGGGCTTTCACACATCATTCTAGATTGTGTAAGGCAAGACCAATGGAGGACAGGACTTTAGACTTACATAAGAAAGGTAAAAAAACCAAAAGTCTTCTTAACAAGGACTAGGAGGAGAGAGTACGAGATGTAAATGTCAGGTTACTTTTAGATTTGGATTTGTTGCTCATGTCATGTCATAGAGCTTCGCTTCTTACAAAGAACCTACTTTAAGAGATACCTACCATGGTTATAAGGGTTTGCTATACAATTTACAGTTGGTTGTCGTAACTGCAATAATGGTTGGTGCCTTTTGTGTTTATGTTTAATTTGAATCCACATATTTTGTGGAACAAATATAAAGTTCTTATTTGTAAGAATCTAAAAAATTTAATGAGCGTTGAGGGTACTTGATATTGTATTTTAACTTTTTACGATCTTAATGTCTTTTTTGGCTTTTGTCGTAACTCTCACATGTAATCATAAATGTCGTTTTGATATAAATTCCGTTTTGGAATTTGCATTCATAGATTGTGTTCGCTACAAACATATGCACTCTAAAATGCCCCACCGCAACGCGCAGTCGCTTCTATCCTCGTTGGTAACAAGGCATGGACAATGCGTCACATTGCTTTGTTGGCGCCATGAAGATGCGTGCTACCTATTTGCTGTAGGGAAACTGTTACACTTTTATTAATATAAATCAGACTACAATTAATAAATTAATAGTAAATAAATAATAGAAAATAAAAACAAACAGAATGGGGTAGAAGCAGAAGACATACACTATATAATGATAATTAAAGAAAAGCAATAAAAACGTCAAGGCACGAGGCTTGTGTTTCCCTTAAAACAGATTCGTTGTCTGTTTCCTAGGGTACAACGGCCAAAGTAGATGTACTGTCGAACGTGACAAATTTGCTTGAAAGATCACGAAAGAATTTGCGTGTTTTTGATATAAGGATTGATAGAATTCGTCTATAGGATTTTCGGTTTTGGATGTATATAACGAATTAGAATATGGCTGAATTTATACACAAAAGCTGTATTGTCTCCAAGAATAAATCTATGACATAATTATACAAATTTGTTATAATTAAAACAAATTTGCATATTTTTTATTACACAAATAGATATCGTTAAACTTGTTCAATAAGTTTAAATCTATTCTTAAAATAGAATTACAAAAACTAAAAAAGAAACGAACACGAATTTGCAAAAAAAAAAGATTTGCGCATAGGCGAAGTTTCGGAGCTGCATTCGTGTCAGCTGGTCATGTGGGCTCGCATGAGTTTACAAGCTTGAAACCCATTTTGGCACAGAAAATCTGAAATCCGCACCTGTTAAAAATACAAAAAGTGTTGATTACATGGCCAATTTATCTAATTTATAATGTGTGAGGATTAACTAGCGCAAATTGGGAAGGACTATTATGTGATATGTAATATCCCTTAATTACTTCCTATTCCCTCCTCCGTTACTATATAAGGAGGGCTAAAGAAGGGTTAAGGGGTGGTGATTTCTCTCTCTTCTAATCTAATATTTCTTTCTTTATCTCTTTTCCTCTGCCTCTCCTCACGTCAACCTTCTCTCTCCACTCTCTCTCTAAAACTTTCTAGTGTAGTATTTTCTATGATAAATTGATCTTGTATCAATTGGTATCAATCGCCATGGGATGATTTGAAGTGCTATTCGTGAAGAAAGTTATCAAATTTGAAGACTTTGAAGAACTTGAAGAATATGAAGACTAAGCAGACTAAAAAGACAAGTTCTTAAAGGCAAAGCCTTAAAATTTGAAGAAAGTTGTAATTTTTAGAGATTTCGGAAGATAAAGTCTTAACCTTTTGCAATTTACTTTGCAAAAGTCACTCAAAAACGTAAACTTTATGTTCAGTTTGAAGTCTTTAGGTGTTTTCGTGCATAAAGTTTTGAACTTTTGCCTAAAGTTGCAAACTTTAGTGGTTTTTCTGGAAAAAGATTCAATCTTTAAGCTAGAAACATCATCGGAAACAACTCAGAAACAAAACCGAAACACCTCATAACCGACCCACTAAGGTTCGGTCATAAGATTCCAACCGACCCATCCGTTTGGTCATAAGGTTCCAACCGATCCACCCTCTTGGTCACTAAGCTCCAACCGATCCATCAAAAAGGTCACCAAGCCCCAACCGAACCACCACCACCACCTTCGGTCACCACCATACAACCGAACCATCACCTAGTTCGGTCACACCACTCCAACCGAACCTCCACAACCTCTGAACCCGGATCAAGTCCAAACTAAATACCAAACCCTAGTTTTAAAATTAGGGTTTTTTATTTTAAAGGGTTAAAAGGTTTTATTTAATAATAAAGAGTTAGGGTTTTTAGTGGGGATTTAATGTGGAAAAAGGTTATTTTTGGAAGTTAGTGGTTATTTAATTAAGTGGTTTTAGGTTAAAATTATGTTTTTAAGTTAAAAAGGTTTAAACTTTAAGGTTTTTAAATAAACTAAATTGATAAAGTTGCAATCTTTTGACTCGGTTCGTGTTAAAAATACAATCTTTCGACAAAACTTTCACAAAAACAACACTTCTTCTCGTCAAACCGATCTTTACAAATATCAATCATACAAGAACTACTCAATCAAATTCACAATGGCTACTATGGCAGAGAACGTTATTGCTGCAGGTTCTGAAACTCGTCCCCCGATGCTAGAGAAAGGCATGTATGATAGTTGGAAGACCCAGATTATTCTCTATATCCGAGGAAAAGAGAATGGTGAAATGTTAAAAGACTCAATTGACAATGGTCCTTATCAATTCAAATCAAAGATTACTGTTAAAGACACAGATGGAGTTACCGACATACGTCGTCCTCAAAGACTTGAAGACCTTGATGGACAAGACAAGTTACGTTATGACAGTGACATCAAAGCTGTCAATATACTTCTTCTTGGATTGCCAGTTGACATCTACACTCTTATCAACACTATCAAACTGCAAAGGAAATATGGGATCGCGTCAAAGAACTTATGGAAGGCACAAAGATGACCAAGCAAGAACGTGAGTCTATGCTATATGATGAATTTGATAAATTCACATCTGAGCCTAGAGAATCAATCTACTCTTACTATCTGAGATATGCTAAACTGATCAATGACATGAACATGATTCCTATGTCTATGACACCTATGCAAATCAACACAAAGTTTGTGAATCATCTTTAACTCGATTGGAGTAGGTTTGTCACCACAGCTGAACAAGTAAGAGATCTTCATAGTTTAACCTTTGATCAGTTGTATGCTTTCCTCAAACACAATGAAAAAGATGCTAAAGAAATTCAAGAAATATGACAATGATTCCCAGAACCACTTGCTTTGCTGGAAAAGACCTACAACCTACCATCTTCATACATCAATCATCAAACATAGTATCACACTCAACCAACTAAAGTTTATCAACCATATCAACACTACCAATCAGGCACTCCAATAACCCAACAACTTATTCAGACACCTCCACTTCAGAGCTATGCACCTACAGTTGTTCAACAACCACCAACATTTCAACCTGATACCGGACTTGCTATACCAAAATTTCTTCTAACTGATGATCCAATTGAAAGTCTCAACAAAGCTAGGATCTTCTTGAGTTCGGTGTACCGCTCAAAATTTCCTCCCACGAATAACCAACTTCGAACTTCGTCTAATCCAAGAACACAACCTACAATTCAAAACGGCCAAGTTACGGTTCAGAATGTTCAAAGTAGACAGTCTCAAGGTTATACGGGCAATGCTGGAAATAATCAAGCTTCAGGAGCATGAGGGTATCATATAGTTGGAAATTTGTCACAAACGAGAAACACCGTCAACAATGGCGAACGGGAAACTCGGAAGAGTGCGGCAACTAATGATCAATCATAAACACAAGATACAGAAAATAAATACGAAAATGCTACAATATCATAAGACTACAATGTGTTTAACGTAAGACCATCAACCTCGTAACAACTCAGAGTGATGTCACCAAATCACTATCAAATCCCACAATCTCTTACAATTATTCTAAAAGCCCTTCTAACAAGGGTCCAAATCCAAACATAACCCAAAATCTTCCAATACAAAAACTAAATAAGAATAAACAAGTCAAGACTTCACATGAAAAAATCCACTCGGGATGCACTTATAAGTCGCTACCTATTATAATCATAAATCACACAACTTAATTCTCTCTTTCACTTCACCTGAAAACATACATACTCGATTAAAATGTCAAAAATAATGTTGGTGAGCTCGTAGGTTTGACCTTAAACCCAAAAGCTGTGCTAATATTTCAAATAGTAGACAATAGTGCTATATGACAGTGAATATATATGCAAACAACCATAGCATCACCGCTAATCAATAACCATATGTCACTTACGCACCTAAAGGGCCTACCAGCTGGAGCACTCAAATTAGGGAAGGACCACACACAAACTAGGGTAGGCGTACCCATCTGCTCTAATATTCACACAAATACTGGGTAGGCGTACCCATCCGGTCTAAACAATTATACAAATACTGGGTAGGCGTACCCATCCGATCCAAACAATCATACAAATACTAGGATAGGCGTACCCTTCCGATCCAAACAATCATAGAATTAAGCACTACTTTGAAGGGGAAATACCAAAATTGGTTATCCCAGATCTCTAAACCTTCCCCAAGGACAAATGAATTCGGGGATTGGGTCAAACTTAGTGACCCTAAACAAGCGCTTCGTGGGAGGCAACCCATGCTTATCCTAGCAGTTATATTATGTAGTAATGAATAAGTGTTTTTTGTTGTGAGAGATGTGCCTCTTTCCATTCTCGTTTGCTTATGTTTTTGTGATTGTCCAGGATTTTTGAAGCCTCTCGTGCTTGTGGTTTTGTCCTTCGATCACAAGAGCTTCAAATCCTCAGCTTCATTTGGGAAATCCAATATCCTAATCTAATCGACTAATGTTTATCTTTAAGCATACTTAATAAACGGCTTAGGATTTACGTAGAGACCCTTCTTAAAACATTGAGGACAATGTTTAATTCTAGTATGGAGGGGGGGAATCTATCGATTTGATTATGCATGCAGTCGTTGTTTTCACATAATCCCGTTTTTACCACCAAAATTTCAAAAAAAAAAGAAAAAATTTAAAAATTTTCAAAAATAAAATAAGTGTTTTGTCACAATTTTGACTTTCCTGCTGGGTAGAATAAGAATAAATTTTGACTCGATCGAGCGTGTTGAGCTCTAGCTTGTTCCTTAACTTATAGGCTAAGCATTCGCGGATCTTCGCGAAGAACGAAAAATGATAGTGTTAAGTATGGGTTGGATGCTAAACAAGGATTAGTTGGAAATCTTAAGAGCTCATGTATGTAATTTGTGGCTTTTTCTCCCATAAGCTTCTAACCGGACTAATCATACGTGCTATTTTTGGAGATTAAACTTAAATCAACAAATTTTATGTAGTATATAGCAAAAATTTTAGTCTTAGTTCAAACTTATACTTGAATTTTTCAAAAAGAAGTCTTCTCTATATAAAGTAATATAAAAATAAAAAAATAAAAAATAATAAAAAAATAAAAATAAAAATATATATAATGAATAATAAACTGTGGGCTGATAAAAGTTTGCTGTATCTTGCCGGCTCACAACCGATGTTACAGCCTCCTAAAGAAAGCCCATAGTAAGAATAAAAATCCGAGACTGATAAAAGTTTGCTGCATCTTGCCGGCTCACAACCGCTGTTGCAGCCTTCTAAAAGGTCAAGGAAATCACCGAGGTCGAAATAAGACTCCTGGACCATGGTCGGCTAGCATACCGATGTGGTAGTTGTTTAAAGGACCGAGGTTTAATAATGATACGGCCTTCTAAAAGGTCGAGGGTTACAATTGCATCAATATTATGTTTAATATTAAGTGTGAATTA
>BQNB010100135.1:1886-24774 GCA_026074375.1 Tanacetum coccineum | reverse complement strand
TTGGCAGTTTTTGTCTGTTTTTGGTCATTTAAGCTCGTTTTTGGAGGTAAAAGATATGTGTAATTAAGCACTTATCAGGAGGCATTTCAAACATTGAAGCTGAAATTATGTAGTGCGCCAATACTATCACTACTTGAAGGAAGCGAAGACTTTGTTATGTTTTGTGATGCGTCTCTTAAAGGATTTGGAGCTATTTTGATGCAACGAGAAAATGTGATTGCGTACGCCTCTAGGCAACTTAGAAAGAATGAAGAAAATTATACGACCCATGACTTGGAATTAGGAGCTGTGGTTTTTGCTCTTCCACTATAGAGACATTATTTGTACGGCACTAAGTCTACGGTATACACCGATCACAAAAGCCTACAATATATTTTAGATCAGAAAGAGCTAAATATGAGGCAGCGTAGATGGATTGAGCTTCTGACGATTGTATTATTCGTTATCACCCGGGAAAGGCGAATGTTGTCACTGATGCGTTGAGCACGAAGGATAAGGAACCGATTCGAGTGTGTGCTTTAGTGGTGATGGTACATAACAATTTACCCGAGCAAATATGGAATGCACAAGTTGAAGCGTGCAAGGAGGAAAATATTGGTGCCGAAGGATTTCGTGGCGAAGGGTTAGATCCGATGGTACAAAATGTCTGAAAGGATGAGTATGGTTACCATTATTTGGAGGATTGATAGGTCTAATCATGTTGGAATCTCATAAATCAAAATATTCCATTCATCGTGGGTCGGATAAAATGTACCATGATTTGAGGAAGTTATACTGGTGGCCGAATATGAAAGCTGACATTGCGACATATGTCAGTAAGTGCTTGACATGTGCTAAAGTCAAGGCTGAACACCAAAAGCCGTCAGGATTACTTCAGCAACCAGAAATTCCTGTTTGGAAATGGGAGAGAATTACAATGGATTTCATTACAAAGCTTCCAAGAACACCATCTGGATATGATTCAATTTGGGTCATTGTTGACCGATTGACTAAATCTGCTCACTTTATTCCGATGAATGAGAAGTATAAAATGGAGAAGCTTACTCGATTGTATTTGAAGGAGATTGTTTGTAGGCACGGGGTGCCCGTGTCGATTATTTCGGACCGAGACCCTCGTTTCGCATCAAGGTTTTGGAGATCTCTTCAAAAGTCATTGGGGACGAATTTAGATATGAGCACTGCTTACCATCCTGAAACTGATGGTCAGAGTGAAAGAACGATACAGACATTAGAAGACATGTTGCGTGCTTGCGTGATTGACTTTGGTAGTGGCTGGGATAAGCACTTACCTTTGGCTGAATTCTCATACAATAATAGTTATCACGCTAGTATTAAAGCCGCACCTTTCGAAGCTCTATACGGAAGGAAATGTAGATCGCCTGTATGTTGGAGTGAGGTTGGAGATGCCCAACTCACGGGACCAGAAATGATTCGCGAAACGACAGAGATGATTGTGCAAATCAAGAACCGATTATTGGCTGCTCGTAGTAGACAGAAAAGTTATGCGGATGTGAGACGTAAACCTTTGGAGTTCGAAGTGGGTGACAAAGTTATGCTGAAAGTATCACCGTGGAAAGGTGTTGTTCGATTTGGAAAACGTGGGAAATTAAGTCCCCGTTATATTGGACCATTCAAGATTTTATCAAGAGTGGGTCCGGTGGCATATAAACTGGAATTACCCCAAGAGCTTCAAGGAATACACAATACATTCCATGTTTCGAACTTGAAGAAATGTTTATCGGACGAAGAACTTATTATTCCTCTTGACGAAATAAGGATCGACGAGAAGTTGCATTTCATCAAAGAACCTATCAAAATTATGGATAGGGAAGTAAAGCAACTTAAGCAAAGTCAGATCCCTATAGTCAAAGTTCGATGGAATTCGAGTCGTGGACCGGAATATACTTGGGAAAGGGAGGATCAAATATGGAAGAAATACCCTCACCTCTTTGATTTTAACAGAAAGCGAGCGACAAGATGAATTGATCTTTAGGGACGAAGATCCCTTTTTAGGGGGAAATGTTGTGACAATCCGTCAATTTCAGGTCGTTATTTTATTCTCGAGTATTAATTATATTTTTTATTTTTATGTTGAGACATGAACTCATGACTAACCGGGAGAATTAGGGCTTACATTTGTAATTTACGTGACGTTTACAAAGAACCGACGAATTCTACGTTAAGCATCGACGCTTATATTTTTAAAATGCCATAGAAATAATTTTATTACTTTCGTTTTTATTTTTCGTGTTACGCGCATTTTTCGTATTTTACGTAAAATCTTTACGAGCAATGTTTATAATTATTATTCGTCTTGTACCGTACGTAATTTAAAATTTTCAAAAAAGTAACCCTATTTTCGTAGAACTATTTTTACTTGGTTCGTTTTCACTTCGTGGTTCCGCCTTAACTCTCGTTATATTTTACGTTAATACCCGTTAGCCTCAAAATTACCTACCATCCTTAAAATTTCTACCTAAACACTAATCCTACCCAAAATAAAACACCAAATACTTGACTACAAACACCTCTTAGTGGCGTGGACATTACATGAGCAACGAGTCTCGGACACTGTTCCAAGCTCATTAGCATCCTAAATTATACAAAACCCCATACTCGCCATACTCCTTTTTCATTCATTATATCCCACACCCTAGCCATACATCCATTCTAGTAAGAGAAAGTCCACCAAACATCATCTCCCTTGCTGCCTTGTTGCCGGTGTGACCTCCACCCACCAAAAACACCAATTCTAAGACAAATATTGAAATATTCAACATAATAAGCACACAAGTTAGACATGATGATTCCTATTATGGTTAATGTATTTTGTAGTGATTAAAAGGGTTTTCAAAAAGGGTTATTTACATTTTGGGGCTGAAGTTATACAAGTTTTATCAAGTCATTTTGGTGAAGAAAAATAGTGATCAAAATTATTTTGGGTGAAGATCAAGCTTGAAGATTGAAGCTTTGTTCTTGCTTTGATCATTTGATCATTTTCTACATATTTCTTGTGGTAAAAATCTCATGAGTTTTGTTTATGTTTTATTTTGATTTCCAAATGTATATGTATATGTATGATGTATGATGATCAAGGAATAAAAGTGTTAATGCATGCATAGATCTAGGTTAGATCTAACAAGAATGACCACTAAAACTAGTGAGAAAAGTATAAAAATTTGTAGGTTGTAATGAACAGTAAATTCCATAATTCTCAGAAGGTTTGAGGTTAGATTTGATAGCATGAGGTCATAGATAATTCTCTTATGAACATTTGGCAATTTGGATCACTTCTAGAGGATAAATAATGAATGAGTTATGATCAAAACACTAAAACTAGTCAAATTCAGACAGTGGCTGACATATTGTGAAAATATTCACATTACGAACTAATGAACCATTTAAAAAGTGAAAACTATGGGTTGTATCTAAAGTCGTGTAGATTTTGAATCAATTGGATAGTCAACCATCTCCTTATGGTTTGTAAATGGCATCAAAAATGGTGAAGGTGAAATTTCAGTCCAAAAATCTAAATATGACCTTTATGTATAAAAGTAACCCTATATATATGTTTGACTAAAAGATGAAATAAAGGGGGTTTACATCTGTAAAGTAGACTTAAATATGAAGCCAAACATATAAATATATAAATTATACTATTTATGGTTTATAAATTACGACTATCTTCGTAACACAAAAGTATATAAAATTTTCTAAAAACCCGAAGACTATATTATGTAAAATGGTTTTAGGACTAAAACCCGATGTGGTAGGACCCACTTCTTGGGAGTTTTAAAAGGGCTAATAAACTGATAATAAAAGTATCCCGACCCCGAGAACCCAAAAACTTATAATAAAAGTTGTATACTAGCTAAAATGGACCTGTAAGGCCTTATTGGACCACTAGGCCCAATGAGACAAAATAGACTATATGGACTTAGCTGTCACACCCCGCCAAGGTTGAAACATGAGGTGTTAACAAGAATGAATATCATCACAACACATGGTGTCTATATAGAGAATATTATTATAAGTTAGCTTAAACTCGCATAATTAAAAAGTCCTATGGAAATATCATTGAATTGTTAATTGGACGAAATAAGGCATTCGACATTATACATGAAATAGATTACTATTTGGAGATTATCCACTCCGATACCTTGACGAACTAGCTATCGTCTTGTGTTGGTGAACATAACACCACTGAGCATTGTACAGAGAATAAGATACACACATAGCGATGGTGTATAGGGGCATATACTGAATATATGGAAAGGTTCGATGTCAGAGTCCCTTATAATAATCCCCCTATAACGATTGTCAGATCCACATCGTTAAATCCAGATTATTTTTTAGAAAATGATAACTTTGTGTTTCGGAAAATTTTATTGTTTAATATTTATAAACTCTATGAATTCACACAACATTATTGTTTGACGTTTTAGCATGTGTTAAAACTCAGGTACTTGAAGGTAAATTCGGATTATGAATATGAAGCCCTCTAAAATAATTATTCCTTCGAAAAATGTTTTGTTAAAACGTTGTAATGATGTTGTAAAACTATTTGGTGACCGTGATGTAAACTATTTATTATTCCGAAAATGGAATGATATTTTCAAAAAACGACTCTTTTTGAGTCGATTTCTCTGATTTGAGTTTATTGAGGATCTATGACGAAAACACCATTTGACCCCTTCTGCTGACATGACGCTGAAATGATTGTGTTTGCACTATGCAACAACCCTCCCTAGCCACATCAAGGTCTCTCAACAACCATGTTTTCATTTCTCACGGAGATTACACACATTTCTATCAACTTTCTCACTCCGAGTTAGTTGGTATTGAAAAGGTGGCAGTCTGCTCCAGCCTCCGATCACTAAATCAAAAGTGCACTATTGAGTCTAGAGCCAAAAGAGATCATCCATAAATCTCATTAGGACACGTGTCAAAATTATGCTTTGGAACTCACGGAGAGGTCCAGAATTTACATGGGAAAGGGAAGACTTCTTCATGAAGAAGTATCCGCATCTATTTCCGAGCAAGAAGCAAGGACGTGGCGATAATCGAGCGTTGGGACGTCGCCCCCGTAAGGATGGGAGGATGTAAACCCCGTATAAAAGGTCACTACTTATTTAAACTCCTATATTAATTTTATAAATTTACATTTTCAGAAATTTGGTTAAAATTGAAAATTTTGGATTCTAACGAGTTTCGGACCGTAAGTCACTTGTTATCGATCGAGAAGCTAATGGACGCGTAATTATAGCCTCGTAAATTTCATTAGAGGCGTTTTAGTTGGAAATAATATGTCTGACCTATTTCGGATGTGACGTGTTTTAAATTTTGCGTTTTGCGAAATTTGAGTGTCGTACTATGCTTTGGGTGATTATTCATTTAAATGAACGAGAAACCGTAAATTTTTATTTTATTCTCGAGAGCTTGATTATTTTTTTTAATTTTTTTTAATTTTAAACTTCTCCCGTTGGTTGCCGAAAACGAGACTAAAAATCGTGTTTTTTATAAAAATTACCAAACCGGGCTAGTTTTTGGGCCCAAAATCTACAAAATATCAAGTTAATAAATTTTTAGCCCAATCTCCTTATTTTTCTCCCAAAACCGGTTAGAAGAAAATAAAACAATGAATATGTATTTATTTTTTTTAGGAATTTTACTAGTGATGTAACTCTAAAATATAAATTCCTACTTTTTAGCACATATACCAAATAAAATCTATCCTCTCCTATACTTTTATAAAAATTTCGGTACCCCCTCCCCCTTTTCTTTTTTTTTCTTTTTCAGCCGAATTATATACCCACATATATATAGATATGTAGTTAGTTTTTTAATGCACATAAATACTTCCTTATTTATACTTCCATACTTATTTTTTTATAAAAACCGAACATCATCTTTAGTACCTAACATTTTTATTCGGTTAACAAATATTATAAATAAAAAAAAAAAAAAAAAAAAAACCCCCCCACCACAACACCAAACCAAATCCAATCAAATTACACCTAATTTTGTTCTCCCTTGCATGTTGTTACCGTATTTTTCACTCCACCTTTTCCTTAAAACCCATAGATAGCATATCAACGACTCATTCTTGTTTCTTTCTCTCCTCTGTCGAACGCAGTAACACCAAGAACATCACCTTCCTTCAATCTCCATTAAAACCTCACTTTCTATATCACAACCCACTCCAAAATCATTGTTATAATAACCTCAATTCATAAACACAATCAAAAACATCATGGCAAGATTTTCCTAAAATTCCTTTGATTTACGGTTTCTCAACAATTGAAGGCTAAAAAGTGTCAAAGGTTAAATTCGTGTTTTTAACAAATGTGATGTAAAAATCAAGCTAAAGTTTTTTGTTGCTCATTATTATTGGCAGCCATAAGGATCAAAAAGATTTTTGTCGTCTGATAATCTATTTTTCTAAAGCATTTTGAGCTCCCTAATTCCTTATTTTGAGTATGGTTTAATCTTGGTTTTACATGTTGTTGATTTGTCACTTTATTAATCATGCATATTCATAATATTATGAGTTTTGCTTTGATATATAAAAAATATGTATTGTATATGATATTTAAAATGATATGTAGTTGGCATTGCAAGTTAATGATTTGTGTTTTTGGAAGAGTCTTGGATTGTTTACTAGTGATTTATTGACCAGTTTGAACATAGAAAAATCGGTCATATTCAAAATTAAGCATGGGGTCTGTGATTTAACTGCAGATGGTAGATATATATAAGTCTCAGCTCTATGGGATAGTTGGATACTCAACCAATTGTTCCAGATGAGTGAGATATGGCCAAAATACGAAACTAGGTCAAATATGGACATTTGATTAGAAAACGTGTTAAGGTCTGGGTTTTTGAACTAAAAGCTTTAGTTTTAAGTTATGGGTCAATGCTAGACATCTTAGGGAAGCTCCATCACTTGGCCTCACATTGATTTCTATTATGGATTTTGATTTATGGCCGTTTCGTAAAGTGTTTATTCAGTTTAGCAATTCTTTTTGGTATACTGTCACTAAAATTAAAAAATTCCCCATTGAACGTAAAGGTATATGATGTTTAATTTCTGGAAACTAGACTCAAATAGATTTCCATGGGCGAAAACCTCATATTCATAGCCCTTACGGATTAGTAGTTATGCACTCATAAAAACAGGTCAAAACAGAAACTCTCGACTTTTACGCCTTTTCTAAAAACACATAAGGCACATAATTTTAATAATGAGACTAAAATTAATATCCGAAACTTAGTATATGTTTAATTACTTATAAGGTCAATTTATTAGTCATATATTAGAATAAAATCACTTTAGTTAAGTCATTGTGCAACGCCACGCATATATCTAAGAAACATATCCCATACTTGTCGGTGATTGTTGGTGACCTCTCTCGATCTATATACTCAGCTTCTCGATCCTCATCGCTTACTTGACTTATGGTGAGTTCATAGCCTCGCTTTTCAAATATTTTTTTAAACCCCACGAGGAGATGCATGCTAGTTTTTATACAAAGAACACAAGTATGTTTTTTCTTATATGCTGACCCGATTGTGAATATATGTTTCCTGAGTAGCTTTCTAATAAGACCCCAATCTTGAGCTTCAACTGCTGTGATGGGACCGAGCATACAATTAATAGCGCTCTGGGCTTGAACAACGCCGGTTCTGTTTTGTGGAGTTATGAATCTAAGCAGTGAGCACTCCCAATGTATGGACATATTGTATGGAGATTTAAGAAGGTATCTGACGAAGTACCTAGCCTGGTGGCATTCGTTGGATTGTTATTATTTGTATATGGAATTTCGTCAATGGGATCGGTGTCGCGAGCTCAATGCAACTGTTGGTTAATAACTTGTCTGGCCCACAAGTTCATATGATGTTTACCATTTTTATATTGCTTGTGTCAAATGTTGTTTTTTTATACTTAAAAAACCTATGAATTCACTCACTTCGTGTTGACTTTTTAGCATGTTTTCATCTCAGGAATTGAAGTTCGAAGGCTTGGAGCCCTAATAAGGAATTTGCGCTAAACTTTTGTCATCTTTAAAAAAAATGGTGTTTTTAGGTTCTTACGCCTAGAAATGACTTCAATTGCTTCTTCCTTCCTTTTTCTTGGCTTTAAACTGATATTGTGGCTTCTCTTGATCCTTCTTGGTCTGGTTTAGAACTCCATTTAAGGTGTGGTTGAAAGAGTGTGTATGTTTCGGCTTATATAGGGTTCGAATAGGCTTGGTGCCCAAGGTTGGGGTTTTGATTAGTGTCAAGGCTACCTTAGGTGATTCATGGAAGCTATAGTGATGAGTATTACAAGCTAGGAGAGTAGGATTGAATGGTGGAAAGCCATGGAGGGAGATAGAGGGGTGATGAGTTGTGGCTACAACTTAGAGGCCAAGTTGGTGATGCAAGGGTGATGGTGGTGTGAGGGAGGTGGTTTCTAGGCTGCTTGGGGTGGTAGTAGGTTAGTCATAGAGGTGTTTGAGGTGTTAGGTTACTAGCTTAGGTGTAAATGAGTTAAAAATGAAAGAAAAAAGGGCGCCAGATTAGTTTTGGTCTCGGGTTAGGGTTTTTGGTTTGAATTTGAATTAGGTTAAGGTTTAGGATTAAGGTTTAGGGTTTAGGATTAAGGTTTAGAATCAAGGTTTAGGTTTAAAAATGAAATTAGGGTTTTAGGGTTTTAGATTAGGGTTTTAAGATGATTTAGGGTTTAGGTTTAAGGTTTAGAAGTTGTGCATTGAGTATTGTACCTTGTGCTAAAGTGGTGGTAAGAAATTAGAATGAATTTGGAGGGAAAATGAGTTAGTTTGAATTCGTGCTTTATGGATTTGTACATTGAGCTTAAATGAGTTGTACATTGACTTGGAGGAAAATTATATTTCATATGTAGTGCATTGTACACTTGTACACATGTTTGAAGGCTTGCACATTCATTTTATATGTATACATTACATATAATTAGGGTTTTGATATAAACGTTTAACGTTTAAAGTCTGTTTTGATATAACGTTGTAAATGGTACGTTAAATGGATAATGTACTTGGTAAAAATGATATTAAGATATAGACTTGACATATTAGGATGTTTACATGATATAAACATAGATAGAATTGGCATAGGTAGGTTGCGTGAGCTCGTTTACTTTAGAGATGCAAGTTACGTTGCATCATGAGATAAAGCAAATATTTCCCTGTAAAAAGGTGGTATATATAATAGATGGATATTACTGTGCATCTAATTTAATAGATGGATAATTACATTGATGAAAATTACGGGTTGTTATAAATTATAACCCCATATTACTACAAAAC
Organism: Tanacetum coccineum; assembly: GCA_026074375.1. Lineage (NCBI taxonomy): Eukaryota > Viridiplantae > Streptophyta > Magnoliopsida > Asterales > Asteraceae > Tanacetum > Tanacetum coccineum. Next base: position 15,448 of record BQNB010100135.1, on the reverse strand, counting down.
CTTTTCCATTAATGGTAAGATGTGATCTAGAAACCCATTTGATGCAATAAACTTGAAATCACTCTCCCCCTCAAACAATGATCCATTTTCTATTGAAAGAGTTGTAGTCGTTGTTTGAGTTGAAAAGTTTATTTTGAAAAACCTGAATTGATGAATTTCCAACAACACTTTACCACCGTGATTAACATAATTAATTTTTGAAAAATCAATTAAGAAGAAAACTAGTTGGTTATAAAAGGAAGACTTCTCTTCCGAAAGAGGAAAAATGCACTGAAATGTACATTAATCCTTAGATGCATGGATAATAAGTAATCCGTGCCCGGGAAAAGTTAATTACCCGTTGTTAGAAATAATTGTCTTTTTGGCGACATGCATTCCTCAAGATGAAAAGCGGGTTGCAGTCTTAAATAACTGCAAGCCATCAAGACATGTTTTAAAATAGTTTGAACTTCCGCTTGAACTTCATTTAAAGACCCGTGTCATTATGGAATGAAATTTCTAGGTCCGTAAATGTTATCGATTTACAGAAGACATGTCTGGAAAAATATTTTTGGTATTTTCTATTTTTCTAATTTTTATGGTTTTTGTAGGTTTTATATTTTAGTATTTTGTGTTTGTGTTGAATTATATATAAATATACATAGGATATAGGAAGACCATCTTTTACTCCTCTTCTCCTTCCTGAAGACGTTTAAGGGTTTCCGGAGTCATACTCTTCACACCAAGACGTGGGAGTAGAAATTCAAACCGCTCTCTTGGTAATGCCTTGGTGAATATGTCCGCAAGCTGATAATCCGTCGTCACGAAGTAAAGTTCAACCATGCCCTTCTCAACCTGCTCTCGAATGAAATGGTGTCGTATGTCAATGTGCTTAGATTGGGAGTGCAGGATATTATTGCAGCAGAGAGCAATGGCACTGCAATTATCACAATACAGAGGAATCTTATTGAAGGCAAAACCATAGTCTGTAAGTTGTAAACTCATCCAAAGTATCTAAGCACAGCATCCAGATATGGCAATGTATTCAGCCTCTATGGTTGAGATCGTAGTGCTCTTCTATTTCATTGATGACCAGCTGACTAATTTATCTCCATGGAAGTGGGCACTTCCTGACGTACTTCTTCATGTGTCTTGACAACCTTCATGGTCTACATCTGTATAGGCCGTTAGTGCCATAGCGGTGTCTTTCGAATACCAAAGTCCCCAATTAATGGTTCCTCGGAGAGACCTAAAGACCCGTTTGTGTGCTTCAAGGTGCTTTTTGGTAGGGGATGCCTGATACCTAGCACACATGCATACAGCGAATACAAGGTTGGGTCTGCTGGCAGTGAGGTACATTAGGGAGCCGACCATACTACGAAATCAAGTCTGGTCAATTAGAATCCCTATGGGGTCCTCATCCAGTTTAATTCGATCCACTATATGTGTATCAACAGGGTCACACGAATCCATCCTAAATTACTTTAAGATTTCTAGAGAAAATTTTGATTGATTAATAAAAATGCCTCCGGGATTTTGAGAAACTTGTAATCCTAGGAAAAAAAGGCATTTGTCCCATCATTGACATTTGGAATTTAGAACTCATCTCATTAGAAAATATGTCACATGCTTTAGGGTCGGTCGAGGAAAATATGATATCATCTACATATATTTGAACAAGAAGAATATGTTTTCCTGTTTTCCGAGTGAATAATGTCAGGTCAACTGCACAGTTGGAAAACTTGTTGTCCAGAAGAAACCATGAAAAGGTGCCATACCACACCCAAAGAGCCTGCTTTAAACCATACAGAGCCTTCTTCAGACGATAAACATGTGTGGGATGGTCGGGATCAATGAAACACTCTGGTTGACTAACATAGACTTCTTCCTTTAACTCGCCATTAAGAAATGCTATCTTGACATCCATTTAATAGATGGTTATGTTTTTACTGGCTGCATTGGCGATGAAGATTCTTATAGCCTCGATGCATGCAACCGGTGCAAAGGATTCCTCGAAATCAATTACCTCCTCTTGTTGATATCCCTTGGCTACCAACCTTGCCTTGTTTTTCAGAACATCACCGTACTCATCAAGCTTAACTTTGTAAATGCACTTGAGAGCTATAATCATGACACAGTCTGGTCATGGTACTAATTCCTATGCTTGAAGTCAATCAAATTCGTGAATCTCATCTTGCATGGCTTAAAACTAGTAATCTTCAGTTATGGCAGATTTGAAGTTCTTTGGTTTGACTTTTGACAATACAGAGTTATACAAGCACCACAAGGCATGGGTTGCAAGTTGTTTTTTTGGTAGATACCAGTCGAGAGGGATTACCAATGACATTATTAAGCAGATGATCCTTGCTTCATTTCCCGAGATGATGATGTGTTTGAGTGACATGAGTTGATTCTGCTGAACTAACATCCCCGGATGATGATGCTTCAGAACTAGGTTCTGGAGAAAACACGTTTACGAAGGGATCATTGTTAACAGGAGCAAAAGGATTATCTTCAATGATAGTAGATCCAGCCGCAACGCCTTGATGTGAACTAGGAGATTGTAATATCGAAGATGACGGTGAATGACTTAGAGAAGGTGCATCTTGATCAATGGTAGTAGAAGAAGTTGTACTGGCTGAATTGACTGGAACTAGAACTGCTGGAGCAAGAGAAATCGGTCTATCAACACGAGGAGGTTCTAGGTATTCATCGAACATCGGTTGGAATAAAATCTTTAGTACTTTATTTGTGGAGGGTACATAAGGTGCTACATGAACCAAATTAGGTATGAGCCCTAAACTTATCTATCCAGGCATCAGAAATGTAGGTGCGGGTCCTATACTGAATTGCACAAGAGCCATGGGCTCAGACAACTCATCGAATTGAACATGAATAATTTCCATGATTCATCGGGTTCTTTTGTTGTATATTCTATAACCCTTCCTGTTTGGTGCATAGCCAACGAAAATTCCAATATCATCTGTTGGTTGTAATTTTCCAAGATCCTCGCTGTCATTTGTAGGGTAACAAAGAACACCAAAAGACTCAAAAAAAAGGTAAGATCAGGCTTCTTATCATGCACCAGCTCATATGAGGTTTTGTTATGATGAGTGTAAATGAGGGATCAGTTTTGGGTGTAACAAGCAGTAGCAACAACTTCTGCCCAGAGAAACATCAGGGCCTTGGAAAATATCAGCATTGTCCTAGCAGCCTCAACAAGAGTACAATTCTATCTTTCGACAATGCCATTTTACTGTGGAGACCTCGGAACTGATTTTTGGTGAAAATACCGACACTTTCATAATATTGTGTCAGAACTTGATTGACAAATTCTATGCCATTATCGGTACGGATGTATCTGACGGTTTTGTTGAGACCGACTTGTATTTGCTTCAAAAATTTGATGACGAACTCTGAGGTTTCATCTTTCGATCCCAAAAACTTAACCCAAGTAAACCTAGAATAATCATCAATGATGACTAAGATGTATTTCTTCTCATTAATTGTTTGCACTCGCATCGGTCCACATAAACCCATATGAAGGGTATTAAGAACTTCCAAGTTGGTGTTTTTAGTTTTAGGTGTGTGGGTATGCTTTTTGCTCTTTCCTAGTTGACATGTGGAGCAAAGATGATCTTTCTCAAACTTCAATCTAGGTAAGCCTCTTACTAAATCCTTTCTTGCAAGGTCATTGATGGTACCGAAGTTCAAGTAGTTTAAATGACGATGCCATAACCATGATTTGTTCTTGGAGGCTTTGGACAACAAGCAGATTGGGGTAGACTTCATCATGTCTTCAACCGAGATAGTGTACAAATTAGAACCACAAGAACCTTTAATTAATTCAACACCATTTGTATATCTAACATAACAAGAATGCTTCCTGAATGCAACTTCTAGATCAGAATCACAAAATTGTCTGACAGAAAACAGATTTTGTTCCAGTCCTTCCACATAGTATACCCTAGAGATCATACTGTCACCAATCACGTAATCTCCATAACCCATGATAGCACCAAAGTGGTCATTCCTGAATCTAACTGTCCCGATGAACTTTTTCATGAAATTCTTGAGCCGTGAGCGATCCCTCGTCATATGTTTTGAGCAGCCTGAGTCCAAATACCAAAGGACGATCTGTATGACCTGCATTTGAAAACAGACAAAGATGGAGAGTTTAGAAAGTTAGATCCCCAATTTTGGTTGGGTTCCTGTTGGTTAGCAGAAGCAATAGCAGATTGCATAGAGTCAGCAATTGCCTAATTCTCAAGTGAAATGGGAAGGCTAACGGGAACTGCCTGGTACTGTTGGTTTCTACGTTGGTATCTGGTTAAAGATTTCTGAGATGTGTGACTTAATTTCTCAGTTATCACAGTTTTACTAGTACTAACATTTTCAGTTTGCTTAGCAGGCACTACTTTGGGTTTAGTGAGCCTAGTTAAAGGGCACTGTTCTCCTAAAGTGAATATTCTTCCCGTGGGCCTCCATTGATAACCAACACTGGTAAGCACTTTTCCTGATGCTTTCCACACTTGCTTATCTTGCTTAGGTTTCCAAACATGCTTAACTTTGTGCATAACATTTTTAACAAAGGGGGATGCATTCACAGAGTGAAAATAACTAACCACACACAAATCATGATTTGTAAAAATTAAGTATTTGTTACATGTTTGGCAAACAGAATGAGAATTTGAATTAATTACAGTACGCTTAGAGCTAATACTAGAATCAACACGATTCATGATTTTCAAACTAGACTTATTGGTCCTAGGGTGTTCTTTTACTTTCTTCTTGTTGACACTTTTAGCCGGCGAGATCCTATTTTTCTTGGTATTGCTCCTAGGCTGTGACCCGCTAGCATCAGTGCAACTGTTTACTCTTGTAGAAGGAATCACAGGGACATTAGTGTTCTGAATGTTTAGTTTATCTACATGTTTGTATGTGTTATTATTTGACGTTTCACATTGGTCCTCAAAAGTAACTTTCTTTTTCCTAGTTAAAGGGGTAGAAGCATATTTTTTATCTTGTTTATTGAAGTCTTTCGGACAAGTGCCAATCACATATTCTAATAGTTCTTGAGAGTGTTTAGTGTAAAGGCAAGCAATTGTAAGTGATCTATCTAATGATTCTTTAACCTCAGCTTCCTCTACTATCTCATGAAGGGATTCTACAATTTCCTTAAGATGTTTAAGATAATCTAGATAAACTTCCCTATTGTTCCTATTGTGAGGGGGAATTGGTTCAACATTTATAGCATACCTACTAGGGGTAAGAACTCTTGGTTTTACAGAATCCATAGTGATTCATTTTAGATTTTCATGTATTTGGGCTTTTAGATTCTCATTTTCAGTTAACAAGGCAGTTGTTTGTTTGATATGTTTAGCATGCGTGATCTTAATAGAATCATACAATTCCTTGTAATGATGCTTAATTTTTGCATTCTTAGCCCTAAAAAGCTCATTTTATTCTTGAAGAACAGCGACTTTTTCAGTTAATTGAGTGATCTGAAAGTCTAAGGCCCTGAAATCAAGAGTGCGGTCTGATTCACTACGGGTCTCTTTTAATTGAGAGATTGGCATCCTTAATTTTTTGATGGCGTTGTCTTTTCCTTGAATGGAAGCTTTCATTTTTTCGATTACAAAAACAGAGTCAAAATCAAGAGCATCTCGAGCGGGTGGAGATGTGTTGTTTCCAAAACCTTCTTTAAGGTTTTGATACTTTAACTGCAAATTTAAGTGATTTACCTCAAGATTAGAAAAACGTTTAACTAATTCATTATGATCATCTTTCTGAACCTTATCATGTAATTTAGAAAGCTCTGCTTCAAGTTCCAGACAACGTGCTTGAACAACAGTGTGGGCATCATGCATTTTAGTGAATCTAGATACGGTAAGCTCATAATTTGTTGCAATATAAAACACTTCTTTGGACAAGCAATCAGCAATTAAATTATCATTTGCATCCGCTCAATCTCATCATGCTTCCTATTTACAACATTTTGGTCAACCTCAGCTTCCAACTCTTTAAAAATTTCTTTCATTTCTTTAGTAAGAGCCTTTTGAATACCTTCAAAATGGTCTTTAAGTGTTTTGAAAAATAGAATGACTTCAGTGAGATAGCATTCCTTGGTTTGTTAAAAACCCCTTTCCCCTTCAGTGAGCCCCGCTGGTGTAATTCTCTTTTTATAGGTTTTTTAAATTCCAAAAAAAGTTGTATAAGTGCAAAAATGTTAATTTTCACTTGACTTTTGTTGGAAGCACCCTGGGTACAAGCGTTGCAGGTGTATTTGGAGGATACACCGTCAATGATTTGATTGGTCTTGAAGCTGTGGGCTGCTCTTTGAGAGCTTCTGCTTTCATCTTGATGAGATCCTTGGACCAAAATATCTGCTCAGGGGTCAATTGTTTATGTGATGTGAAAGTCACTAAATAATTGTCTTTCGAGTAATCATGTGGTGCAATCTTAACCTTCTTTTTCACACGATATGGGTCTTTCATTTTTTCATTCATTAGCTTTCTAGTAGTCTCAGCTATCTCTAGGGTATCCTCTGAGTTATGCACTATGACCGAGATATGATTGGTTTTGATAATTTCATGACCATTATATAGAGCAGGCTGAACTTGCTTTGCACGGGTGAGACATGAGGGGTTCTTGTAGCCGATAGCTACCTTTTTTTTATTCATCATAATAAGGCTTTGGTTTACACAACTTGTGAACTGTTTGAAGAGACTAGTCTTGTTTGTATAATTTATCCTCGACCTTTTCTTTTAAAGCTTTCATGTCCAAAAATTATTCCAGGTATTTGTTTTCTTTTTGTTTAAAATCCTTTTTCAAAGACATAACTTCTTCTACCATTGACTTGTTATGGTTGATGGTAGAGGAAAGTTGCATTTTTATAGAATGAAGTTCCTTTTTCAAATATTCTTCCTTAATATTACAGTCAATGATAACTATTCTTAATTGTTCCTTATTCTTTCGTTCTCTTTCAGTTAATTCAAACTTGGCCCGTCTCTCATACAGTTCAACTTGTTCCTTATATGTTACAAGTTTAGCAGTCAATGATGCATTAACTACTTTTTTCTGCTTATTCGCAAAGACACATTGGGCTTACTGTTCATGCATTTCATTAATTATCATCATATAGGCATCATTTGGCACATAAGATACATTACTTTGTACAACTGGCTCGGCATTGTCCTTTACATACTGATATGTGATTATATTGCTATCACTCGTATAATTAGTATTTGAATCAACAACGCGGTTTGGTTGTACATCGTGATGCATCTTGTGTGCTTCATAATGCTCATAAACATCATACTTATAGTAATCATGATCGTGTACCTCAGATAGAATGTTCGATTCATATGACGGGCCGGCTTCATCATACACAGGATCTGCGAATGATAGATTTGCCATAAACATGGTATGTGCAGTGAGAGCCTCATCAACATCAGAATCAAAAGCATCACAATCATCAACTTGAAAAACATTATCCACATTAAGTGCTAAGTATTGAACTGGTTGATCATCCACATCTTTATCAACATCATTGTCTTGTCCACCTACAACAAACAACAACTGCTCTTCATCCAATGCCACCCTATTCTCCTGAGCTTGCATTAGCAAAATCTTGTCTTTAAAGTGTTCTGAGTTCTATGGTCGCTTAGGCCGAGTGCAGTTCCTTGCTATGTGGCCTATACCATTGTAGTTATAACACTTAATCTACATTGCTTGACCTGGATTTGCTTTCCTAACTCTGTTCTGAGCTCCCCCATAACCGGATGCACCTGCACACCTTGCATTGTTCCCTTGACCTCGATTCTGATAACCCTCAACATTCGGAACAACAACCTTGCCATCTTAAACTGTGGCTTGGTTCCTTGTATTTGATGAAGTTCTGAGTTGATTGTTAGTTTAAGGAAGGTATGTTTTGTATGATTGGGTGAGTAGGGCAAGTGTGTTGGTTAAGTTCTTAATTAAGTTGTCCATTTGAGAAAGTCCTGAATCAAGTTAAGTATTGTCAACAAAGTGTGGTTGAGCATGTATGGATGGTGGAGTGGTAGATGATTGTGAGTAATATTGCTGATGTGAAACATTAGACATCAAGGTGAGAGGATCAACATTGGGTTGGGTGAAACGTTCCAACATCATTTTGTTCTTATTGGCATGTGCCTCGTGTTACTTCAGATAAGCATACCAATTGGTCATAGTTAAAGTCCCTTAATCCTCTGTCCAGTTTCACTGATGTAACGAATCTACCCTAAACTTTGTATTCAACTGCATTCTGGGCATGATTATTTTGATGTTTCGCATATCATTGATGCCTGACATAGTAATCGTGAATGGTTTCTCCTTTGTTCTGACAAAAGTGTTCAAAATCATCATATAGTTGTGATTCACGGTCTTCTTTGGTTAATTCAAAACCTTCCAGGAGCATCTTCACATTATCCCAAATGTCTTTTACATCAGTGTAATGATTGATAAGAGTGTATATGTATTTTAGGAACCCTTAAAGTAGGATATTTGTTGCCTGAATGTTAGCGTTATACCTTTCCTTATCTTCAGGTGAAAGGTCAGAATAGACTCGAGCTCGTTCTGGACCTAGATGTAAGGCACCTTCATTCCCTTCAGCAAGTGTTTCCCAAAATGTTCCCATCTAAAATGATCCTTCATCAATCGACTTCAGGATGTTTACCCCATTCTCTTTACCCTAACAATACAGTCGAATACGTTGTTGCCATGATGTAAAGTCAGTCCTATCAAGCATAGGTGGCCGGGTATCAGAATTGGCACATTGGATATCTTTTGAAAGATTAGCCATCTTAATTGATTGTGAAATTATTTAAGTTGATCAAACAATAATTAGTAAATGTATGTTAAAAGTGGTGATGTTTGTTTAAGTGTTTTGTTGTTTGAGTTTGTTACGTTTTACAAGTTTAAAAAAAAAATAGTCCAAATCTCAAACAGGGTACCAAACCGCTGGATTAATGGTCAAACCGCTACTATCAAACCGCTATGAAGAATATATACCAAACCGCTACCACGAAGAAAATGGACAGTGTTTTGATTCCCAAATGACCTTGAGAGAAATTGTGGAGTTCGTTTTAGACTCATCTAGGATATGTTTTACAGATAATATAAATATGCAGCGGAATATAAAGAACAATATATTATCAAACAAGGTTTTTATTCCATACGTTTCCACCTTGCCCCAATTCTATACCTTGGAGCTACTAACTAACTAACTATTAATCTAACTACTAACTAAACGTGTACACACACACATTTTTCTAGACTCTCATTGGGAGAGTTCTATGTTTTTGGATGCCTAAAACCATATGCCTGATATCTCTTTATATACTAGAGATATCTAGGTTTACAAAGGATAAGAACAAATTACAAAAGATAAGAACAAATAATATCTTCCTAACATATAATATTATCTTCTGTATCTTTATCTTCTTAAGGAGATCTTCTGAAATCTTCAAAATCTTCCATCTTTTGAAGAATTCTTCTTTTGCATTTAAGTCCTTTTGTTTCATTCTTTTATTCACTTTGTCTCATTAAATCAAGAATCCCAACAATCTTCCCCTATTTGATGATGACAAAACAAAAAAAGTCGTGTGTGAACTTCATTATAAAGCCAAAGCTTCCCCTGAAGTTTAGATGCGATCATCTCCCTGAATTAAACAAAAACTTCCCCTTAAGTAGCATTCCTTTATAACCTTGCTATGCCACCACACATAATAAGCTGCAAATCATATCTATGTAATCTTCTTCCCCTTTTTGTCATAATCCAATAGGGGTCATCTGTAGATATGCAACTTGGATCATAACAACTACAAATCATATACTACAACTACTAATCCAGCCTTCAAATACTCAAATTGGCCACCATTACGCACAATAAGAAATGAATCTAAGTAGTAGAAATTTAAACTAGCAGTAGTAATAAAGATCAACAGTAGTAACAAAATACTTTATCTCAAGTGGTGCATAAATATAACCTGATGGATAAACATTTTAACAATAAACTTCCCCTAAAACCCATATGTTAACCATTTCTTGAATCTTTAATTCTATAAGCTCTACGTAATGATTATTGATGAAGAAAACTAAGTATAATGAACTTGATGCTGAAGTATAATAACCCAAACTTGTGTCTTATATCTTGTACTATCCACGTGATGTCAAACTTATAAATAAATATGTGAAATATAAGTAGATCACAACCTCTTGACAAAAATCCTTATCTTTTATGAGACACATAAACAAAGTGATAGCAAATGTGAGCATTAAGCACCATAAGAAAACTCACACTCCTTTGCTAGATTTGTCAAGTCTTCGTCACAACATTGAAAACACAAACAAGTTACCTCCAATTGTTGTAAGCCATTTAAGATATGATAAAACACAAACCTGTGAAACTTCCCTTCAACTCCAAATAAGTGATAAATAATCCTCTTCGTAATCAATTAATCCAAGAAAATACGAGCCTTTTAAACATTTAAGAACATTTAAAATAAATCCCAATCTGTTATCTTCCCCTTGAACGAAGCATATCCAAACCATATGTGTGTCATTCGATATCTGTCATAACTGGGTGTATAAACTCTCTATGCCAGCAGTACAAAGTATGAACGAATAGTACAAACCTTTTAAACATACTACTGTTGTAAACAACCAAGCTGGCAGTCGTAACAAGTAGCATTAACATCTCATACTTGGCAACTTTCAACACTCCAAACTAGCAGTATAAAAATTTAAAGGAAGCAAAGAAAGCAGTACTAAAAATTACCACTGTTTGTTGTTAGCAACGCATTATCTGTTACAAAACTGTCGCTAATCTGTTACTACACTACATTCTCCTTCCTTCCATAGCATTTAGTGATGCTTTAACTGTCACTATTCTATTACTACATTGTCACTAATTCTTCAATTTACTACTTTTTAATCCAAGAAGTAGTAATATTAGTTGACAATACAAATCATCTTTGGGCAACACAAAGTACCAACGAGCAACATTAACATCTTGAATTACTACTAGTAGTATTATCACAAAGCTAGCAGTAGTAAATTTCTTGTAATCCTAGTGCTAGCAGTACTAAAAAGCATGTAGCAGTATTAAGTTTACCTTTGCTCGTTCAACAAATCCTCATGTGTCGTCCTTAGCACTTAGTACTGTTGTAAGTAGAAACATTCCATAAATTTACTTTGGCAGCATTAACCAAATACACAAGCAGCACTAACGGAGGAACATTAGTGCCATTAACGTTCCTCCGTTAATAGTATGATCATCCTATGTAGCAGCACTTACCAATTACTACAATGCTTTTGAGCAGTATAAATACACGTCCTTGGCAGCACTAATCATGTAATCATAGCAGTAATAATACACGATCAATATTAGGGTTTGCAAACAACTACCTGGTCAATATATACTCAGGGTAGTGCTGTAACTCTATCAGATTCGCCTAGTTCTGCATCTGAATCGCTTTGTTGTTCATTGCATAATCTAACTCATTAGTAATAGTAACAGGAGAAGCTTACGAACACAGTTGAGTAAGTGTCAGTTCATTCATCATGTCTAAGAACACACTCTCACATGATTTTGCCGCCTATACTCTCGTATCAGTGATGCACGACTCGCAAAGTGTTTATAGAACAAGAATGAATCCTACAAGACGGGATCGAGCAAAAGTCCCTCCCTGAGCTTTTCCTCACCAACATAGCTCATGCTCATTCTCACGATTATTCAAGTGAGATGCATTGAGATCTACGCGTGAAGTTGATTGCTGTGTAAAAGATACAGCAACTATGTTCGTCTATTTGTTCTATGAATGTGGCTAATTGGATGTATAAAGATTAGTACTGTTACTTATGTTAGTAGAGAGAATCTATCTTTTTCTCTATGACGCGCTGTGTTGTATAATGACTCGTAGCATTTCATCTTAGCTCATACAGATAATGGAGAGTATCGTTATGGAGCAATATGCTACTCGTGGGGCTACGCACAAATGTCATGTTGAACATGTGGTGTGCTCCAGAGACGTAGATCTCTCATGTGTAGAGAAACACATGCTAGTCAAGCATTCTCTCACATTTGTTTGTAGGTTGTAAGCAATGGAGAATTCAAAGTGAGTTAGTAGCTTGTGTTTAAGTGTCGACATATTGAAAAACACTCCAAGGCTCATGCTAGAAATAAGTTTGGTTCCTCGAGTGCGATTAATGAGCTATTAGTCACTTAAAGAGTCACTATGATTCCGATTACAAATAATTGTATCTCGGTAATTATAATTGTAGGGAGCTTAGAAATCTCAAGAATACACTACTAATATACAAACGATTTAGGTTTAGAAACCCTAGCTTCAATTTAGGTTTTCACCAAATCATGGTGACAATATCAACACAATTTAACCTTGTAATCAGGAGATCAAATCTTCTTGTTTGTGTCGAATTAAAACAAGCAGCAGCAATTCTTGACAAAGTATCCCTAGAGCAGTAACCTTGAATATAATTAGGGTTTGAAAAAAATCCTATTCCTCACTGAATCTGCCAATTATCAAAAACAAAAAATTCTATCTTCTTCTCTTCATGAACACGACATCAAAACAAACCTTGTGATCCTAGATCAAGAGCCACCAGGCTCTGATACCAATTGTGGAGTTCATTTTAGACTCATCTAGGATATGTTTTATAGATAATATAAATGTGCAGAAGAATATAAAGAACAATATATTATCAAACAAGGTTTTTATTCCATGCGTTTCCACCTTGCCCCAATTCTATACCTTGGAGCTACTAACTAACTAATTATTAATCTAACTACAAACTAAACGTGTACACACACATGTTTTTCTAGACTCTCATTGGGAGAGTTCTATGTTTTTGGATGCCCAAAACCATATGCCTGATATCTCTTTATATACTAGAGATATCTAGGTTTACAAAGGATAAGAACAAATTACAAAAGATAAGAACAAATAATATCTTCCTAACATATAATATTATCTTCTGTATCTTTATCTTCTTAAGGAGATCTTCTGAAATCTTCAAAATCTTCCATCTTTTGAAGAATTCTTCTTTTGCATTTAAGTCCTTTTGTTTCATTCTTTTATTCACTTTGTCTCATCAAATCAAGAATCCCAACAATAGTTGTTAGGAATTAAGGGATTCTACAAGTTTCTACTGCTGGTTTAACTTAGTACTGCCAAGAGAAGACTTAGTACTGCCAAACTAAGTTAGTACTGCCAGTACAAAATGTTAGTATTGTCAGTTTATTAGTACTGTTAGTTAAAATAGTTAGTACTGCTTATGTGATATGCATGAGATATATTAGGAATAGATATGCATGATCGTGTAATGCGTTTTGTAAGCCTATTAGGGTTTCCTTGGTGTATAAAAGTGATAAGTGTAAAATACACATATCCATTTATGCTTAAAATAGCCCAAATAATCCAAAAACAGACCAAAAATGGCAAAAATATGCTTGTATTTATGTTTTGTGTGTGCATGTACGGATATATCAAAAATCACATGAAAACCGTCAAAAACAGGCAAGCACGGACACGAGAACGAAA
>BQNB010100134.1:0-18085 GCA_026074375.1 Tanacetum coccineum | reverse complement strand
ACTTCTGTTTTAGCTTGTTTGCTTATTTATGGTTTCTTTGAGTTTTGTTAGCCTAGCAGTACTAACTCCAAGTTAGTACTCAAGATTAATACTGTTAGTTAATACTAGCAGTACTAACCTTAAACTAGCAGTACTAATTTCAAGTTAATACTGGTAGTTAATACTGTTAGTACTGTTGTTAGTACTGTTGTGTTTATCTTGTTTAATTTAGCTTAATTGCTTTTGAAATTGCTTATTTAGAGTTAGCTTAGCTTATTTAATCTGCCTTAAGCTTAATTGAGCCTATTTGTGTCTGTGTATAAAAGTTTTAAGGGTGTTGCAATTTCTAGCTTTTATTCTTGTTCTAGCTTATTTTCTTTGCTTATTTTTATGTGCATTTGCTTATCAGTATTAGTGCCCAATCATTCCTTGTCATATTCAAACACTAATCATCAATCGTCTTTCGATTTTCCATCTCTAGCCTCGTTGGGACATAACGACCCGGAGACACCCTATACTGCTTCCGGTTTTCTTGGTCTCGCGAGATTTCGTCCCTTGTTGTGTATTTATACATGTTTGTATTTGTTCACATATTTAAGGGGTGAGTTCGCGCGAGTCAATTTTTGGCGCCGCTGCCGGGGAGGCTGTGAAAAAGATTATCGCTACGTATTGACAATTTGTGTTTAAATCTGTGAATATTTTCTTTATAAAAACATAAAAAGTACAAAAATATTTTTATTTTCTTTTAAGAAGATGAGCTTTAGTTTTCTAGTCTGTTACATGCTCCTTGTAATCTCATCCCTTGATTTTTGCTAGTCAATGGATCCTAATTTTGAGTCATTGGATTAAATGAGTGAGCACACGGATTGCTAGCGTGGCATTCCATGTGTCAGACCTTATGCTTCTTTTGTAAGTCTTTTAGTGCAAAAAATCCATTTCCCCTTGTTGTTTTTTCCATAAACACGTGTACTCTTGTGGGAATTGCAATCAAGATCCTCAATGACGTTTTCTTGTGCCAACCTGTAACTTATCACTTGAATTTCATGGCCACGTCCTTAATTATGATTCGCCCTTTGATTTTGACTCGTGGTAAAATGGAAGTGATGATGAATAGTAAAAAACTAACTTTCCCGTGTTTAAAAATTATAAAAAGGTGCGTTTGATTTCTTCTTTGACCCGGGCTATATGTTTGACTTCGGGCTTATATAAAAAAGGATTAGGCCTGAGTATGTTTTAGGCTCGGGTATGTTTTTGGGTTATTATAAAGAGGATAACGAGTGTTAAATCTTTATATATTAAAGAGTTAACACCGTTAGGGCATAGGGACCATTTTTGCAATTTGGTTTAACAATGAGGGTTGTTTTGGTAAGTTTTGGGTTTTTGTCTTTTGTGAGTTGACCAATGTTGACCAAGGGTTGACTGGAGTTGACTTTTGACCCTTCTTGCTATCAAATCCCCGGCTTTTGTACACTTTTTTCCGTCTCGTGTTCGTGATTGTCTGGTTTTGACCGTTTTCTTGAGATTTTTGCTATATCCATACCTACACAATCACAAAGATAAAACAAGTAATATACAAGCATTTTAAGCACAATTTTGCCTTTTTAGGGCCATTTTTGATATAAAATGGATATTTGTTTTCATACATATCAGTCTCCTTGAGGACAAGTAGGATTCAAGTTAGGGGATATTTGATGACATCAAATAACGTTACTTTATTATATCATTTATCCCATCTATTTTACCCACTTTTATATAATTATTGCAGTTATTTAGCGTCTTAAATTGCTTTAAAGTTTATAAATGCAGTAATTCAAGAGTATTTTGTGAAGACAATCTAAAAGGTTCATAATTTGGAGCTAAAACGAAGATATTTGAAGAATGCTGATTTCTAACAAATACGCTGTATCCAACAAAAGAGATATGGCGCATCCGTGCCAAACTTCACAAGAAAACGCGTTTGACCAATTCCCCATACGGTGTATCCCTTCTATCTACATACGTGTATCATGAAGATAACTATTCGAAGATAAAGTAAATCAAGTAAAATTAAGGAATGATTATCACTGGATTGATTCATGAAATAGCGTGCACTTCCAAGGAATCCGCTATTACGCGTATTCGACCTGCCAGATACGGCGTTATCAGTCTTTTTCCGACACTATAAATAGAAGACTCCAAAAAATGAGTTTTTAGTGTGCAATATCATATTCTTTATACCATACTCATTATAGACGAATTTTAGAAGAGAAGATCAACCACCAAGGTCAAGCATTGATCACGATCCCTAAGAAGACATGTGTAATTTTTTACACTCTTATCGTTCGATTTTTATTTGTTTAAAATTTAAGATTGTCTATTCAATGGTTTGTCGGCTAATATCCTCGGGTATTAGCACCTCTTTTATGAAAGTTCAAATTTTTGGTTGTTTTAAAATCGATTTTTAATTTATCGTGTTTGTTTAATTTTGTTTATCACCTCATACTTGTTTATGTATTTGAATATGCGACCTATCATTCAACTGGATCTAGTGATACGGACCAGGTAATCTAGATACCGGGATAACTCTCCATATCGTGTTTCATATTACTGGACCAATATGATCACAAATAATGTTCTGGTCTTTATCTTTTGATTTATAAAGCTTAGTTAGACCGGTAGGTGACCTCGTGAGATGTTTTAGCCAATATGCTCTTAATTAACAAAAAGATTTGAATAGTGGACTACCATTATATGAAACACTGTCAAACAATAAGTGGGTAAAGTTCCGTTGGGCTAAGGTTTTAACAGGATCACCACCGCTTTGATTCCCTAAGATAGATTATAATTAAACTAAAGGATGCTTTATACGGATCCTTAATGTGACAGGATTAATATGTCTAGGTCTTAGGCTGATGTCTCGCCTAAGTCTTAAGAATGAATACCGGTTGAGATAAGTTTTCTTATTTGGTTGTCCCGCGTTTCTCTTCTGATTTTTCTTTTTTGTATGTTATTGTGTGTTGAATTGATATTTATTTCCACCAAACCTGTGCCAATCTCTCTGGCTGAAAACCCCATATCATTAGATAACGTATATAGCATAGGTTTAACCAGTAAATATACTAATTAAAATACTAATAGAATATAGGATTAATGTTACAATCTTAGTGTTTGACATCCTACTTACCGCCTAAACTTCCATCTTGGATCTGGGTACACTGCTCATTAAAGTAGTTATTTTAGGTTTGTCGGCTAAAAATAAATTTAAAACTTCAATAATCAAACTAGATTAACCTACACGACAACACATCATGTTGCTTCTTCGTTAACAACTCGCTTATTTTAAGTTTATAACTTCCCTTAGTGGCGATTTGCTGCTAGCTGTTTGTTTCCAGCCAAAATGAAACAAAAGGACGAGGTCGTACTCGTTTAGTTTGTTTACTTGAACTTGTAAAAATGGACAAAAGTTCATTTCATTTGTACTCTAAGCGGGTAGTTTATTCTTTATTTATGGCAAGTTTGTCACGATTTACGGGAAGCGGTTTGTGTTTTATATTGTGAATGCGGTTTATGTTTCAAGAGCGAACGGTTTACAATGTTGCCGTGTGGTTTTTACTATTTATGCTCATCTAAACAAACCTTGCCCAAATTCAAAACTTGGGCAGCGGTTATGGTATAGGTTAAGAAGTGGTTTTGAATTGTGTAACAGGTATCGTTTTTTTAGGCAGATCACACAGCTAGCGGGCTGTTAAAGTTTAAAAGGTAGCAGTTTGATACAATTGGCCAGCGGTTTACCGAGTTCTAGTTTGGCAGCAGTTTAGTTCTTTTTCTTAGTGACAACGGTTTAAGGAAAGGTTAAGCAGTGGTTTACTAAGTACTATAAGCCAGCGGTTTGTTCATTGTTGCCTAGCGGTTTGGTGAAAAACCTTGGCAGCGGTTTGCTTGTATTAATTGTCAGCGGTTTGATAACATGTGGTAGCAGTTTGGACTAATAATCAACCTGAACCGAAAATCATTTCTATACAACCATTTTCGGTGATCCAATTTCGGTAAAGCCCATTTTCGGTGAACTAATTTTGGACTATTTGTGGACATTTTGGACTTGGACCTTAATAACGACAACTGCTTTACAATAATAAACCTTAAAATAAAACAAATCTTCTTTCACAGTTTTCTTTTGATTTGTAAAAAAATCGTGTTGAATTCCCCAGGACTTATAATTAAGAAACTCATAATCTCATAACATTCCACGATCCTAACTTATTCTTTCACCTCTTTTTGCAATGTCGACTAAACAAGACATTTATGCGCCGGCTTCTGAAAATTGACCTCCTATGATTAAACAATGAGAATATGTGTCCTTGGTTATCCGTCTTCTCCATTATGCAAAGAGTCGACAACTGGAAAAGTTAATTCCTTAATTAATTATAAAGGGGCCTTATGTCAGGCGAAAGATTCTGAACCAGCTGATGCAGCCCATGAATTCCTGTTCCTGAAACGTGTGATGAACAAATGGCGCTGAAACATACAAATGCAGAAACATTAAGTGATGGAAGCTGTATGACTTCAAGCTATTCTGATCATACTCTTGTGTCTTACGAAAGACATCTATACTTCTGTTGCTAGTTGTGAAACTGCTAGGGAAATTGGTTACGTATTGATTGATCAGCACATGATGAAAAGTTCTGAAATTGCATTAAGAGATAGAAAGCTAAGTTGTTTAGTGACTGGGCACCACGTTTATTCATGATGGGGAATCAATCGAGTTCTTTCAATATCATGTTTCGTAAAGTTGATGACTGATTATTCAAGAGAAACACATTTTCAGAATAAGTTGCCAGTAATCTCACGTTCCTAACAACTTACAACCAGGGAAAGGAGTCGACAAGTTACATTGTTCATCAGACAAAGGGACTTACATTACTGCTGATTTACACTCAGTTTGGTATGATTTCGTAAGGTCACTCAATAGGCGGTAGATGATCTAAGAGCAGAACGCCTTGCAAAAACACCAGAACTTTAACACTCATGGCAAATTCAACAATCCTTTCAATTTTCAGGGTTTCACCAGATCTACCATTCATCAAGTACCCTTTCATACAACAACCACTACCAACAAACAATATAACCCAAAACCATCCATTCAACAGAACTACATGCAAAACCTCTGCCAAATCCCGAAGAATTACAGACCCCATAGTTGCAATGAACATGGCACTTGTTCTAATGACCAAGGCATTCAAACTAATAACTCTACATTAACCAACAACAACCAGAGAATTTCATCCAACCCTCGAAATAGGCAGATTGCTCAGCCAGGTATGAATTTGGGTCAAGATAATCAAATGCAGATGGTTAGAGGAAATGGGGGGAATTAGTTTAGACAATATGCTAGGCAGAATGTAGGGAATCACGTTGTTCAAAACGCAGTTCAGAATCCGAGTGTTCAGAATGTTAGAAATCAAAATGGGGTAATTGTTGTTCTGGGTATAGCTAATCAGAATGAGAATGGTAATGTTGTAGCAGCATGGGCTAAGGGTAATGCAAATGGGAATAATGGTAATCAGATAAGGTGTTACAACTGCATAAGATTGGGGGGGTGGGGGGGGGGGGGTGGGGGGGGGGGGGGGGGGGGGGGGGGGGGGGGGGGGGGGGGGGTGGGGGGTGGGGGCCTACAATTCTTTCCACTAAAAGAAAATTAAACAAGCCCTAGAAGACTCGGAAGGACTAGTATTTTCAATTTCTCATGACTTGGGCTTTGGAGCTATAAAAGGCAAAAAGAAAAGCGCATATTTATTATGCAATTCTAATAATTCACTATAAAACTCTCTCTCTATAAAAGGCACAAATACATCTCTTCTAGATCTGTTGATCTTTCTGTTATTCTTTGAGTGTTAATTTTGTAATAGAACTATTATCATTTAGATAATAGAGATACACCAGAGTAGTAGCTATGGTATCTTGAGTGATTTAATTCGTTTGTGCTGATTAAGATCAGTTTTGTGTTGTTGAATTTAGATTCAATAAAAGAAGTTTGTATGCGTTTAAACTATGTTTTTCTACATAAACAAGTTAACAGTGAATGAGCACAATACTTACTTCGAGGTTAAATAATATAAAGCCCAGAAAGAAAGTCTGTAATCAACTTACTTGTAAGAATAGAGCTTTCTCGAGTTCTTTGATGATAATTTCTGTTCTAGGACGCATGACTTGTTTTTCAGCCAAGCATTCATATGCTATTTTTGAAAACGTGATTAAAGAATCTTGATTTGGTCCTTTATTCAAAGTCGAAATGTGTTCATCTACTTCTTCCATAATCTTTGGATCTATCAACTCATGTAGAGTACACTCTTTGTAGCGTCGTTTTGCGTAAGGTGCAAGCCCCTTCTTATCCTCATTTGTGAAAATTCCATCATTGGCAATCTTCCCGGATAGGATCTCAAATAGAACAACCCCCAATGAATAAATATCTGTTTCTCTTTTCAATTTACCGGTAGCTGCATATTCTGGATCCATATATAGCTTTGTGCCTGCGATAATATCTGTATAAAAAGTGCTTGCTCCTGTTCTGTTAGGGTATAATTTAGAGAGCCCAAAGTCTGAAATCTTTGCTTCCAAATTCTTTCCTAACAGAATATTTCCACTTTTTATGTCACGGTGAATAACTCTCTGATCGATCTCTTCTCTCGTGTGAAGGTAATTCAGCCCATGTGCGATATGAATGCAAATCTTTATCCGTTGCTCCCAAGTGAGATAATTATACTTATTTCCCAAATAATCATCCAGGCTTCCATTAGAAGCATACTCATAAACAAGTATCATATGAGAACCTTCATGACAAAAGCCAAGTAGAGAGACTATGTTGGGATGCTTACATGTAGTAAGTAAAAGAATTTCTGCTATGAACCCTTCAATTCCTTGCTCGTCTTCTCTAATCAATATACGTTTTATAGCTACAGTTCTTCTTATGGAAATGTCATTTTTATTTTTCTTTTCTACCGGCAATTCAAGTTCTCCTTTGTACACCTTACCATACGTGCCTGACCCGATAAGGTGTGTTTTGGCAAAACTGTTGGTGGCCATCTCTATATCAGTGAATGGAACATTTAAATGCTCCAAGTTTTTCACCTATACAAAAGGATGTGTAAAGTTTTAGCTAGCAATCTTTTATTATACGTTTTTCATGAAACCAAAATTAGAGATAGCGAAAATTCTAGATAACTTTAAGTAATAATTTCTTGGGTTTACTAATTATACAAAAATGAAACTATAACTTTTTATGTAGGTAATATAGTCTTGTAATCTATATCTATACTATATATATACTACTCCCTCCGTCCCATATTAAGTGTTCATTTTTGACTTTTTTAAGTCTTTTTTCTTCAACTTTGACCTTAATTATTTCTTCTTATGTTATATGATACTCAATGCAAAATATATGAATGGATAGAGTTTCGAATGTATTTTTCATTGGTATAATTTTCAGTAAGCATTATATAACATAAAGAAAAATATTTACGGTCAAAGTTTATGAAAAAAGAATTCAAAAAGTCAAAAATGGACACTTAATATG
Source organism: Tanacetum coccineum (assembly GCA_026074375.1). NCBI lineage: Eukaryota > Viridiplantae > Streptophyta > Magnoliopsida > Asterales > Asteraceae > Tanacetum > Tanacetum coccineum. The sequence goes on along the minus strand of BQNB010100134.1, from coordinate 10,557 downwards.
GGACGGATGGAGTATATAATTGTTCAACCGGGTTCGATTCGATTAGCTATGTAGAATGGTTAATCATGATTCGAACCGACGATAATCACTCATTTCAACTACTCGTATGTCCGGTTACCTGTCTAATACAGTTTAGTTTTAGGTAGTAAATTGTATTACCCGCCTCGTACTGCGTAGTAAAATCTATTAGAGTGACATGTGTCACTTTTTAATTAAAAAACCACTTTTTATTTTTAAATTGAAATATCTTATTATCTCTATATACCTTTTTATGATCTGATTTCATCATATTTTCTAAAATTATGTGCTTTTTAATTCAACATCCATTTTGATATATTTTTATTATTTTTTAGTTTTTCTCGTTTTTAATGTTTCAAAACCGCTGCTTTACGCGGATACCATGCTAGCATATTATGATTTTAATGTTTTTTGTTATGATGGAAACCTATAGTGTAACTTTAATATTTTAAATGTTATTGAATTTTACCACAATAACATTTTACATTTCAAAGTTATATAATTGTTCAACCGGGTTCGATTCGATTAGTTATGTAGAATAGTTAATCATGATTCGAACCGACGATAATCACTCATTTTGATTACCCACATGTCCGGCTATCTGTTTAATACAATTCAGTTTTAGGTAGAAAAATGTATTACCTTGCCCCGTACTGCATAGTCAAAATTTCAAACCAAACCGGAACGGACCAAATGAACAATATCAATATGCCGAAATATGTCACCTCTATTTGGAAAGTGGAATAAATTGCCTTTAAAAAAAAAGAAAAAAGAAAGTGGTACGGTACATTCTCAATTGAGAAAAGAGATAATATATAAAAAAAACTCTTAAAAACACCATTTGTATTCTTTTTGTTTTTTCATTTTTCTATTTTATAATTGGGATTTTATTTATATTATAAAACTGTGAAACAGAAAATATGAAATAAAAATTATAAAGTTTAACAAGTCAAAAAAATGACAAAAAATATGAAACATAAACTGATAAAAAAATTGTGTTAACCGTGAACAGAAAGATAAAAGGAGGTTAAAAGTTGAGAAAAATACAAAACATATAGGTCAGATTTTATAGGGGTCAGATATAAAGACCCCCCTAAATAGCCATTTGTACCTTTTTATATTTTTTGGTTTTTTTAAAAAAAATTACAGTGTTGTGCTGTAAAATGTAGGACACAAGAAATCAAAAGTACGGTACATATATCTTTTTGTGTGGCAAGATGGTACCAATAATAACACCCATTTTATAAATGGGGTAGGTTATAAAGACCCCCCCTAAAAAACCGTTTGCACCCCCCTTGATTTTTCCTTTTTTTATTATTTTTTTTATTTTTATAATTTTGTTTATATTATAAAACAGTGAAACGCAGAATACGGAACAAAAATTATAAAGTTTAACAAATTAAAAGTATTAAACTGTCAAAAAGTATGGAATAGAAAATGATAAAACTGTGTTGCTAGGGATGTCAATGGGTGAGAAAAAACCCATAACCCACGCATACCCGCATGTAAATAGGTGAGTAATCTAGTCAGTTTTCACCCGCGGGTGGGTCGTGGGTAAAAATTTGTACCCATCGGTGGGTGACGGGTGAGTGACGGGTAATGTATACCTATCGCGGGTAAACCCATGACACCTATTTAAAATACCCACAAGTGTACCCGTCAAAATACATGTGGGTGACCCATCCAAATACCCATAAACAAATTTATATTACATTAATATGAACTATACTAAGAAAATTTATGACAAACTTTTGGTTTTGCTAAAGATGTTTTAAACATTTTTAATTTATCTCTTTAATGAACTACTGTCAATGTGATTTGGTGTAATGATTTTTAATTGATGTTTAAGTATTTTGTGAACATGGTATTTGGCAAATTGATTGGTGTCTTATTACACAGTTTCATGGTTAGTTTTCATATAAGGTTTTGTAATTTTGTTGCATTACATTAACCCATGGGTAACAAATACTCACGGATACGGGTATGGGTAGAAAGTTATACCCAGTAGTGGGTGACGAGTGAGTGGTGGGTGAGAAAAAATTCACGTGGGTGGGTAACGGGTTTGAGACACCCATACCTATTACCCATGGGTGTCATCCCTAGTGTTGCACTGTAAAATGTGGGGAAAAAACATGTTTTATACCTTTTTAGTACTTTTCTTGTATTTTTTAGTGGGTGCTACTATTGGTACCCCCTGACCCATAAAAAGTACAGATGTTCTGTACTTTTGATTCCTTTTATCTCCCAGTTTACAGTGAAACACCGTTTTTTATCAGTTTCTGTTCCGTACTTTTTGACAGTTTAATATTTTTGACTTGTTAATTTTTATAATTTTGTTTATATCAAAAAACTGTGAAACGCAGAATGCGAAACAAAAATTATAAAGTTAACAAGTCAAAAGTATTAAACAGTCAAAAAATACGGAAGATAAAAAATTATGTTGCACTGTAAAGTGGGGAACAAAAAATACAAAAAGTACGAAACATTTGTACTTTATGGTGGGGCAGGGGGTATCAATAGTATCACCCTTATCTTTTTTTGTTTTTTCGGTTTTTTGTCTTTGAATAGGCTTATGTTATATGTACCCCTAAAACATCGTTTGTACCTCCTCTGTTTTTTTGGTGTTTTTTTTTTATAATTTTGTATATGTTATAAAACTGTGGCACTGAAAATACGGAACGAAAAATATAAAGTTTAACAGGTAAAAAGTATGAAACTGTCAAAAATTACGGAACAGATACTAATAAAAAACTGCGTTGCACTATAAAAAGAGGGGTAAAAAGGAATCTTTGTACTTTTTTGGTACTTTTTGATGGGCCAGTGGGTACCAATAGTAGCACCCCTATGGATCATGACTTTCATAACTTGCTAAGAATATGGTCATATACTAAATTTTCTTGTTAAAAAAAAGGGTAAAATCCATAAATGCTTAATGTACTTTCAAAAAAGACTCATTCTACATACTATACTTTTTTATTGTTATTATTCTTATCCAACTTTAGTTTTTTTTCATTACACATACTTTATATAAATTTTAGTACGTAGAATGAGTCTTTTTGGAAAGTACATTTAGCATTTATGGATTTTATCTTATGATTTTATATTCGTTTTTATACACGTTTTTATCAATTTTTATATAAAGTATGTGTAATGAAAAAAAAACTAGAGTTGGATAAGAATAATAACAATAAAAAAAGTATAGTACGTAGAATGAGTCTTTTTTAAAAGTACATTAAGCATTTATGGATTTTACTTTAAAAAAAAGGTATTGCATTAACAAAAAAAAGGCCACTATAAAAAATTTATTCGGTCGTAACATAAGTTTATGGGCTAATGTCTTATAAATGTATCTTACTAGCTACTTTTTTTAAGTATCAAACTTTTTTTTCTTATCCGGATATTATTCTTTCAAATCGGTCTTATTGGGTATCTTGTGACATTTTTGCCCCTCCCGGCTAACAAGAGTTTTAATAATTTAAAATTAATCGTATATGTAAGAAGAAAGAAATAATGCAATCTACGTGTGCAACAATGAACGGAGTAGGCATATAATTATTAGTCATGTGAAGTAGACATCTCAATCATTTTCCTTAATAAAAAGTATCATCAAAACATTATATATCATCTTAAGTAGTATAATCTTCTAGGCTATAATTATGCGGGGGGCGTTTGGTTCGTTGTAATTGTAATCTGAATTACATTTCAATCGTGTTTGGTTGGCAGAGTTGTAACACCCCGCTCCGATAGAGAGACAAAGGGTCACGTTATGGTGTCAAATCAGAACATATAAACGCAAGCGGAAGACTTTATTAAATAAAAATACTAAGTCATGAAATAAAATGACTTCCAACAGTATTAAATTCCAACAAAGTCAAATGAAAGAAATCTTCAAAAGGAAAGGTCTTGAAACATAAATCCAAAAGAAAATGGTTCTTCTAAAGGTGGGTCCTCTAAAAGCTCATACTCTCAACACTCATATCCCAGCTTCCTGCTTAGTACCTGCCGCAGAAAGAGAAAACGCGGCTGAGCTAACGCTCAGTGAACAAATATAATAATAATAACGGTAATAAAACGAAGGAAGGAACGAAACGGATCACGAGAACTTGCCAAACAACTGCCAAACGATAGATATAGAATAATGAATAGGATAAGAAAAATCAAAGGAATGCCCACGAGCCCAAACAAATGTCTAAACATGATACAAGAATAGACCAAAAACAAATATTTCCACATAGCCATATAGTCAAATGTACACAGGTGGATCAGACCTGAAGTACCCAATGTGATATGGGGTGTATTGCATACACTCCCCATTCACCTAACAAAACAAAACAAAGTACCTAGGATGCATCCATACGCTCCCGGCAAAACAAAGTAATATCCAGATACACAAACACTAATGACGAGTGTACAATCATATATACTCAAATCATAATAAGTGCACATACAAAAGGGAACGTCATGGACCAATCACACCGCCACAGATAGTGTCATGTCATTGGTGCATCAATGACATGGTCATGGTACCTCCATGACTAGTTACAAATAGCTCGGGCAAAGATTTAGGCAGAAGATATAAGTAAACAAGATACTAATAATCTTCAAACAAGGATCAACAGAATTATAATTACGAATATCAAATCAAAAGGAATATCAATGAATATCAACTGAATCAAATTGCTAAGATAATGAAGGATTAAGTCAAGAGGTGTCCTTACTAAAAGGACGGAATATCTGTACCTTAACGAATGCACACGGAAAAGAACAAACACAAATGGAAAGGAATCACAACGATGTAACCGGATCTACAAAATCATGATTACATATATTACTTAACTTATTTAAAATATTACTACTCAAACTTACCAAAAATATAGGTTGACTTTACTTAATTAGGGTTTTCAAAATTTCTGAATTTTATAACTTATTTTTTGGTAAGTTTTCCTTACCTAAAAGTCTAACCAAATCATTCTTAAAAATTAAGGAAAAAATCACAGGTCTTCCGTAACATATCTAGTGTGTCCAAAATAATGGGTTTGAATTATTTCCATTTTTAAGTGCCCCTAAGACCCTTGTTACCCAAAACAGTCCCGAAATTGGCTTGACAGAAACAAACGAAATCTTTGCATATGAAAACCCTAATTAGATGACTTTAAAAATTATGAAAAAATATGAGACGTAGCTAAGATCATGTATTTTAACATATCCAAAAATTAAAGTCTATCTCCTTATGGTTTATGAATTAAAAATCGCACACTACAACTGAATTTTTAGAGCTGAATTTCCAGAATTGACACTTAATCTTTTAACACCCAAAAACCATACTTCCCGACCTTGAAAATTTACAAACTCAATTGTTTCAAAAACTAGACTCATTGAAATTAATCATAGAATCAAGAATCATGTTAAAAGCTATTTTTATAAACAAGTTATACCTCGTTGATCATGACCTAATTTTCTGCCCATAATTTTAATCAACAAAAACCCTAATCATCCACATTAATTAACATCATAGGGTTTCAAAACTTGTAGATTTTCATTAATACCACTTTTAATGATTGTCTTAGGGTTCATAACATAAAATCGTATTCAAAAGATTTATTTATGAAGACATTGATAAAACTTTTACACAAGATTAACCCTTTCAATATTCATGTTTTTATGAGAAAACTAGTTTAAGAATCATGGTGACAAGATTTTAAAAAAAACAAAGAGAGGAGTTATTAATAATGGATGATGGAGAAGATGAGATGAACACAATTACCCACCAAGATTACACAAAAGAATGGAGGATTACACAATCCATTAGCACCCAAAACCTTAAAAAACAACTAGGAACACCTATACTTTCTTCTTGCTAGCACCTTCAATGGAGGAATACCAATAGAATGAAGAGATAAATTTTTTTATGAAAATGGTGAGAATGAGGATGCAATGGCTGGCCATAGGGAGGTTTTGTAGGGGAAGGGAGACAAAATAACTTGTTAGAAAATTAAGAGATACTTTCTAAATTTTTCACACTTCTTTCCCTTGATAAATGTTTTATCAAAATTAAATGATTCTTGTTTTATTTCCTTCCAAAAATTCGGCCATATAGATGAGAACAAGGGGGAGACAAAAATAAATTTTCATCTTTTAGGAAGATTACAAAAATATTAGACAAAACATTTTATACTTATCTCTTAAAATAGGATTTAAACAAAATTGGAAAGTAAATAATCTAAATAACAAAATCACAAAATTTATTTATTTATTTTTATTCATATAGGGGCCCGGCCATATATGTAATTTTTATAAGTTTTATATATTTTTTTAAAATTTAAATACCTTATATTATATTTCCAATATTTCCAAAAATCATAACCTAAGGTTTTTATTTCCAAATTATTATATTTAACTTAGGTTATATTTCAAAATAAATCGAAATGAAATGGAATTCAAAATTTGGGTTTTACAACTCTTTCCCTCTAAAAGAAAATTTCGTCCTCGAAATTGAAAACAAAATTTATGGGTTTTACAACTCTTCTCCTCTAAAAGAAAATTTCGTCCTCGAAATTTGAAGTAGGGAGATTAAATAAAACGAATACAAAACCACACGAATCTGATCTAACGGACACATAACCACAGGAAGCGGGTGATAATTAAAACCTCTCAGAAGTGATACATGAAACACATCATGCACATAAAACCATTGCGGAGGTAACGCCAAACGATAAGAAACTTTACCAACACGATCTAAGATTTCAAACGGATCGATAAATCGCGGACTCTAATTCAAACTAACACGTCGGACACCTCAAGGTGGAGATACCAATAGATAGGGAGCAACGAAAGAACGACCACAGAATGCGTCGAACCAATACCAAATAAAATGAAAACATCACGATCGTACAGATAAAGAATTTCCTGAAATGGTACCTGAAGAGTTAGCTGCCTGATCCTTGGTCGAAGAAAATACTCGCCCCTTAGTAATCAACAAATGAAACAGCGAAGACAATTTAGATTTAAGATCAAAATGCAGAAGGAAGCGATAATATCAAAATACGAAAGGAAGCCTAATGTCTACCCAATCCTCACAGGTCATAACCTAGGTTCTACAGGGCGTAACCTGGCAGCTCTGATACCATAATTATAACATCCCGCTCCGATAAAGAGACCAAGAGTTACGTTATGGTGTCATATCAGAACATATAAACGCAAGCGGAAGACTTTATTAAATAAAAATACTAAGTCATGAAACAAAATGACTTCCAAAACTATAAAAATTTCCGACATAAAAGGTCTAAATGCAAAACTTCAAAAGATAAAGGTCTTCCAAACATTATTCAAAAGATAAAGGTTCACTAAGGTAGGTCTTCTACTCTTCCTACACACATCTCTCATTTCCCAGCTTCGAAGTCTCGTTAAGATCACTGCAGGGTGTTGACAGAATGAAAATGGAATATAAGGATCAAAGTTTGAAAATAAAACAAGCCCTCCATAACAACCCTAAGCAGAAACTCTTGGGTCAATACAAAATCTAATCAGTAATCACAAACGAAGATTCTAATAATGAAGACTTACATCATGGACCACAGTGATGAAATGCAACAACCCTCCCCAACCACTCAGAATCTCTCAAAAAGGAATTTTGTTTACATTCTATACGGCAATCAACATGTTTATATTCGTCGGGCGAGCTGGTCCAGATGGCGGGGTGGTGATTGGAGGTAATAAGGTTGGGGGCAGTCCGACCACTCGCACCTCCGATAAACCAATAACAAATGTGCACTATTGAGACTACAAGCCAACGATATCCACAAAAATCTCACTAGGACACAAATTCAATATAAAAAATGTCATACATCATTATACAACCTTTGGTAATCAAAAGTCCTACGCATTATCCTTGAGATAATTGCCAGAACAACAGATTAATACTCTTTATACACAACAGTGACGATGTGCAAATCCTTTCTGAGTCCAATCTAACTGAACAGAACAAGCTTTTGGTAGGTGAATTGAGAGATTCTAAAAGAATTCAACTTGTGTCAACTGGCTATCGATTTTGGTCAATATATGAATTGACGGCTCAATACATAAAATAGTAATATCTGATTACACTTACCGTGTAATCTGCTTTGGAAACTGCTCCGGTAACGAGACTGTCAAGTGCAAGCGGGTTCTCTATAGAGCAAAACCCTGTCAAGGAGATTCTTTTTGAAATCTACCTGATCCAATGCAGAATTTATACTGATTCATGGGTAACCGTGGTTATTGCAACCGTATTCTACGAAGTGATAAAGATACTTTCGTCCAAAATATGTATTATCTCTAACCTATACTTTCAGGTTTTCCTGACGAAGCTAGCTTCTAGTCCAAAATGAAAAAAACCGAAGGGTTCAAAGATTCAAGACCTCATGCTCAATCGACAAAGATAAATACATGATGAAAGCTTAAGCACATGTGTCAAAGTCTTTCGCAATCTCTGATGTACAAACACTTCCTCAAACTAGCATTGTCAACACGATTGTCGGACAATAACAATGATATATCTTACAAGTGGATCATGTACTACTCCTACCGTGATGTGGTACAAGTAATCATGTTAACGAAAATGTTGAGGGAGATTGTTAGCAAGCTTTCAAGATCTTGAGCATGAGGGTGGAGACACAAGATCGTAAGGCGGCATAAAGATTCAAGGATAAAGATTCAAAGATCTCAGTAGTCAAGATAAATCAAGGACAAAGAACACGATATCAGTATTTTGTCAAAGAATATCAAGTTAAAGATCAAAATCCAAGATCACTAGCATGCAAATGGAACTTCAAAAGAATTCCCAAGAATACAAGGCTCCAAGACTCAAGATGTCACAAGAAGGATCCACAATTGAATGACCACCCCTTAGGGGGAGATTGTTAGCCGTGTTTTTATTAAAATGATGGTCATTAAATATTCTCGAGCCTTGTATAAGAAAAACTTAGTTTACGGGAATTTTTCTAAGCTAATTGGGCCTAGGTGTCGGTCTTAAGTCCATTAGTAATAGGTCCGGCCCAAAGTCAAGCCCAATAACCCAAGAAGGGTTTTATCTCCATGTACTATATAAAACCCTCTCCAAGTGTGGAGAGGGTGTTGCTTCTCATTTCTTTTCTAGTGCAAGTAACCATCTTCATTTTTCTCTCTTTGTCTCTTTCTAGTTCTTTCTCTCTCTAAAAATATTTTTCTTACTTTTGTGTTCTTGGTGATGAAATGATACATCTAACACAGAATACTCTCAAAAATGGCACAATGGAACATCTAGAGGAAGAAGTACTGAGACTTCTGACGGACAGGCTGCTATACAAGCACAACTGAACAATCTAGGAAGAGAGATCAATAAGGTAAATGAAAAAGTTTAAGCTGCTCAAGTAGGATGTGAACAATGCAAAGGACCCCATTACACCAAAGATTTCCTGCTAAAAAAATTAGGATGTGAACATGAAAAAGTTTAACCAAAGATTTCCTTCAACGGATGCTGCCATAAGGAACCAAGGAGCATCAATTAAAACATTAGAGATACAAATCAGGAAAATGAGCAAGGTACTACAAGAGAGAGGATTTGGAAGTCTACCTAGCTCGACTGAAACGAACTTGAGAGATCAAGTCAAGTCAATCTCGACTACTATTGAAGTTGATTCACACCCGATACGCCGTATTGGATCTCCCAAATACATTGTATCCTCTGGACAGAACCGTACACTTATGTACGAGACAAGACAACTGACAATTTCATTTCTAATTCGTTTGAATAGTTACTACTGTGATGGAAAGAAGGGATCATATAGACCATAATTCTCGAAAGCTTACTCTAAAGCTTCACATATCGATGAATCCATACCCCAAAAGGAGAAAGACCCAGGGAGTTTCACTTTACCTTGCTTTATTAATGATGTTTGCTTTGATAATGCCCTTGTTGACTTAGGAGCTAGCGTTAGTGTTATGCCTCTCTTGACCTACCTTAACTTAGGATTAGGCGAATTAGCTCACACTAAGCTAACAGTGGAATTAGCGGATAGGACTGTGAAATATCCAAAAGGAATTACTGAAAACGTACTAGTAAGAATTGGTAAATTTACTTTCCTCGTAGACTTTATAATTCTAGATATGCCCGAGGATATCAAAGTGCCCTTGTCTATCGCCCTTGCTAAGATTGATGTTTACAAAAGAAAGATTACTTTAAGGGTCGAGGAAGAAAGGATTGTTTTCACAAGTGTTAAACCTGCTAGTAGTTTAATTAAGAGGGTCTACATGCTAAGCTTAAGAGAAAGAATGGAACTTAATTTAGAAGCTAGGCTAATGGGAGAGACTTTGGTGTTGAATAGATCATTAGACCCTTTCTGTAAGGATTACATAGAACTAAACGATCTTAATGTACCATCAGAGCTTAGGAGGGATCAAGTTAATAATTTAATTCCCACCATTGAGGAAGGTGAGGTAGCTGAGGAATTTAGAGCTAGGAACTATACTAGAATGGTTATCAAAGTTTTTGGATATCCTAGTGATTGCGACTATGATAAGAAA
>BQNB010100133.1:0-24774 GCA_026074375.1 Tanacetum coccineum | reverse complement strand
TTATGAATGTAACTTCTTACAAAATAAGTTCTTACTTATTTAACTACTTAATGGATTATTTCTTCTACACTTCCTGTGAATTCACGGGTCTATAAGCTAGTATTTTAATATACAGAAGTTTAAAAATACTATAAATACCCTTCTAAAAAAACATTGCATTTTTAGAGTGTCTAAATTAGTAATTTTAAAAAAAAAAACTTTTAAGGAAAGCTCTTAAAATTCGGCAGTTTTAAAAAACACAAGGATTTAATTTGGAAACTACACTTCTTTCTACCAATAATTTTGATACCCAATTGTGTTCATCATTTTTCCCTAAATTAACAAAAACCTAATCCATTCTCAACATCAAAAATTCCCAGTTTCATGTTAAACCTATAATTGTGGATTTGATTTATAAGGTAACCAATTTTGTGTTTCATATTTTGTGCAGTAGTGATAATTGTGCATCTCCACCACCTTCACAATCTCTAAGGTAATTTCTTATACTTCTTTAGCTTCTTCAAATCAATAATTTAGACATCTATTTTGTGTTTTAAAAGGTTGATGCTCGGATATGAACAAGATCTAACAAAAAGGTATAAAACTTTAATTTTCAAAATTGGAGATTCAGTTGTGTATATAAGTCTTTCATTTTAAAATTAAAATCCCAGGGTTTGTTTCAACACCATTTAAAAAAATCACCTGTTATAGATGTGTGTTTTTGTAACATCCAGTGTCAATATGAATGGACAGTTTTTTTAACTTTTTATGTTTCATTTGGAATGAAGTTTTGAGGTGGATTTGTAACGAATTGATGAGGGTATTCTATGCACACCACGTGTTTGATGAAATGTGTGTGAAGCTAAATTTGTTATTAATCGAGTTTCTTAATTGTGTTTAGGGTGTCGAGTTCACTTATTGTGGAAACTAGAAGGGGGAGGAGGGGTGAATAGTTTTTACCGTTTTAAATTAATACTTAGATTATCGACTTATGTGAACTCAAGAGATATACACAAGTGTATATGATAGCGATGCAATAAGTATATATGTTATCTACGAAATATGAACATTAAAATTAAGAAAGATCAAAATTGTGTCATAATGAATTATAGTGGTTCGGCTTACGAAGCTAATCTTCGCCCTACTCCACTCTCAATAGTACCCAACTTGAGAGTTATCTTCACTATGTCAACAAGCTCCCTTTAGGTGGAGAAAATTGTACACGTCGCTTACACTTTTTCCGGTACTAAGCTAAATGCCGAGTTCTACTTCGAGATAGAACCAATATAACACACTATGTATTTTGTGGCCTAAATACTAACCTATCATACACATATGATACACACAACACACAACACAAGATATACATATGATTTGTCATCGTCAAGTAAACTTTCGACTGATTAACTTGTTTACGTAAACTATTACGTAGTATGACATTATATTTGTTATTATCAAAACATGAAGATCATTAAATATAATTAAATATCATTTTTGTGCGAATATTTGTATTAACAATCTTCTTTTTTTTTGATGATGACAAAATATAAACTCATGTTTATTTAAAAGTTACTAAATAAGTATTTAGTAGATGAGTTTACATTTCTTCTCTCCTTTTTTGTCGAAGCAAAAAGTGTTGTAGAGGCGGTCCTTGCAAGTCTTGTTTTGACGAATGCTAAGTCACTTGGTTACGAATGCAAAGTAAAAAATAATGACTAAGTTGCAAGGACCGAGGTGGTGTCGAATGTATGAGAACATGTAGTTGACACGCTTTCGGAGCATTAGGATTTCATGCTTTGTGGTGCTACAACATTGGCTGAACATGTTGTGAAGGTGAGGCATGTCATTTGGATGAACAAAATCCAAAATGTTTGGAGGATTGGGAAAATCTTGATTTCCAAGATTTGGTGGTGGATTGTGAATGTTTTCAAGTGGAGGTGCATTGTTGTGGAGATTAGGTATATTGTTGTTAATGTTAACAAACAATGGTTGTGTTGATGGTGGTTCAAATCCGGGTGGTGGATTTGGAAAACCCGGAGATGGTCGTGAGACACGTGGTGGTGAAGATGGATTAGAGGGGCCCGGTGGCCAATTGTCCATCGTTGACACATAGGGGTTATTTAGTGACATTTGTAGTTGAGGAAGTTCTTGAGGTTCTTGTTTATCGGAATGACAAAACGAAGTTTAGGTGGTGGTGCAACGTGAGTAGATGTCGGAGACTCACTTGGTGATGATGATGAGGTATAGTGTGTGCTTTTGCTAGAGATTGATTTTGATGGAGCTTCTGGTGGTGAGAGGGATTTCTTTCTAGGAGGTGGTGAAGGGGTTCTCTCATTTGATTGTTCCTCACTTGAGGATGTGAGATTAGCATAGTTTGGATACTTGACACTCATTCTTGCGGGTTTTCTTTTGAAGTTTGGTGAATTTGTTTTGGATGAACTAGTCATGGTGATGAACTAGTAAGGTTTTATATGAGAAATGTGGAGAAAGTGTGAGGAAAATGGTGTTTGAGGATGATGATTATAAGGAGAAAGTGGTGAAGTGAATTGTATAATGGTTCTTGGATTATATGGAGATCATGTTATATCCTAAGGTTTAAAATCCCACATAGTATCATATAGCATGGTTATAAGATAAAGTAGAAAAAGTTAAAAATTATGATAATTCGAAATTTTGGCGCCGAACTGGTGAGATGCAGGATCTACCATAACAAACGTAGGATCCTACCATTTGGTGGATCGTGGTGCAGGTGTCAACAACATGACCAGAACTGCAGTTTTCACATAAAATTTAAAAACAATATAATCATGACAATTATAATTATCTACTTACCAAGTATCATTAACATGATAACAATATCCATAAAGCATATCAAGATAAAGTGAGTATGTAGTTTCAACATACATAGATCAAAGTTTTCAATTCACCAATATCCTAATATAAAATTCATAACCAAAGAAGCAAATAACCACATACCACAAGAACACATAGACATAACACAAATAAGATCATTTTTTATTCTTCAAGTACTTGGTGATGGTGCCAACATAGCGGTTCAAGCATTTAAACATTCCTCTCTTCTCTCGTTGGGCTTGGTTAGATCCTCACTGTCGGATAGTTCATCATAAACTCGAGAAAAGATAGTGCTTCATTGTCATTGGACGATGAAGAGGAAGAGGAGGTTACCAAGGGAGAGGCAATCTTCTTTCCCTTTTTCTTGCTAGGATTCCTTAAAATGTCTAAAGGATTCATGACATGTTCATGGAATGTGAACCTAGCAGGTGGGACAATGGCTTGAGGGTTTGTTCGAAGGATGCTATTGTAAAGGCGAGTCAAAAGCATGGCAAATGGAATGGGACCATCTTGTTTGTTTTTTACTTCCTCCATTCGATAAATAAGCATCAAAGTGAAGTTGAACTTTCTTTTGATGGGTTAAATAGTAAAAGATTGTTTGAAGTACTAAATAAAAAAAAGATACGTTTTACTTTTTTTTTGCAAAGGGTGCAAATAAATTTTCCCTTAAATAAAAGTTCCCATCCTCTAACTCGGGAAGAATTTCGTTGAAGGGAGAAAGGGAAGAGTGGAGTTTTTTGAGTCTCTTGAGTAAGTTTGAGTGGTTTAGGAGTGGTGATGTCTTTTAGAGAGGTTGTTAGGGGCCAAAGAAATTGCTATTGGGATGATCATCAAGAGAATTTAGTGACCATTTGCTTGTGTAAAAGGTTTCTAGAGCATATGGAGTTTAAAGGATTCGAGGGAGTTGAGATGAAGTTAGCTTAAAGGGGAATTGACTAAGCTTGAACTCAATGTTAAGTCGTTGCTCCTCATCTCTTTTGACTTTAAGACTATGATAGAATTCAACTACAAATCTAGGACATATGGGTTCATTAAGAGTGAAAAAAGGCTCAAGGCCTACAGCTTGAAAGAATGGAAGCATATTGTTTTCAGAAATGAAAGATGGAGTAACGATTCTTCCTTCACGGAAGAGACATTTTTCAAGAGTGCGGTAAGACTCCCTAAGTTCTTCGTCCATTTGTCTTGTACACAACAAAAGGAAAGTAATGTTAAATCCATTATAAGGGATAAAACATAAAATTTGGCGTAAAAGCCATTACACAATAAGCTTAAACTAGAAAAGAAAACAATTAAAGATCCTAAATCTTGAGATAAATATCATTTTCTCATATAATCTGAGGGGTGAGGTGAGATTTCCATGCGGTTAGCGCGGAAAGTAAGGTGGTGTGATGAAGGACCGAGGTGGTGTCGAATGTATGAGAACATGTAGTTGACACGCTTTCGGAGCATTAGGATTCCATGCCTTGTGGTGCTACACCATTGGCTGAACATGTTGTGAAGGTGAGGCATGTCATTTGGATGAACAAAATCCAAAATGTTTGGAGGATTAGGAAAATCTTGATTTCCAAGATTTGGTGGTGGATTGTGAATGTTTTCAAGTGGAGGTGCATTGTTGTGGAGATTAGGTGTATTGTTGTTAATGTTAACAAACAATGGTTGTGTTGATGGTGGTTCAAATCCGGGTGGTGGATTTGGAAAACCCGGAGGTGGTCGTGAGACACGTGGTGGTGGAGATGGATTAGAGGGGCCCGGTGGCCAATTGTCCATCGTTGACACATAGGGGTTATTTGGTGACATTTGTAGTTGAGGAAGTTCTTGAGGTTCTTGTTTATCGGAATGACAAAACGAAGTTTAGGTGGTGGTGCAACGTGAGTAGATGTCGGAGACTCACTTGGTGATGATGATGACGTATAGTGTGTGCTTTTGCTAGAGATTGATTTTGATGGAGCTTGTGGTGGTGAGAGGGATTTCTTTCTAGGAGGTGGTGAAGGAGTTCTCTCATTTGATTGTTCCTCACTTGAGGATGTGAGATTAACATAGTTTGGATACTTGACACTCATTCTTGCGGGTTTTCTTTTGAAGTTTGGTGAATTTGTTTTGGATGAACTAGTCATGGTGATGAACTAGTAAGGTTTTATATGAGAAATGTGGAGAAAGTGTGAGGAAAATGGTGTTTGAGGATGATGATTATAAGGAGAAAGTGGTGAAGTGAATTGTATAATGGTTCTTGGATTATATGGAGATCATGTTATATCCTAAGGTTTAAAATCCCACATAGTATCATATAGCATGGTTATAAGATAAAGTAGAAAAAGTTAAAAATCAAGAAAATTCGAATTTTGGCGCCTGAACTGGTAAGCCACGGATCTACCATAACAACGTACGGATCTACCATTTGGTGGATCCGTGGGTGGCAGGTGTCAACAAACATGACCAGAACTGCAGTTTACACCCAAAATTCAAAACAAATAATCATGCAAATATCATTATCTACTACCAAGTATCATTAACATGATAACAATATCCATAAAGCATATCAAGATAAAGTGAGTACGTAGTTTCAACATACATAGATCAAAGTTTTCAATTCACCAATATCTTAATATAGAATTCATATCCAAAGAAGCAAATAACCACATACCACAAGAACACATAGACATAACACAAATAAGATCATTTTTTATTCTTCAAGTACTTGGTGATGGTGCCAACATAGCGGTTCAAGCATTTAAACATTCCTCTCTTCTCTCGTTGGGCTTGTTTTAGTTGCTCACTGATCGGATAGTTCATATTATCTCGAGAAAAGATGGTGCTTCATTGTCATTGGACGATGAAGAGGAAGAGGAGGCTACTGAGGGAGAGGCAATCTTCTTTCCCTTTTCCTTGCTAGGATTCCTTAAAATGTCTAAAGGATTCATTGTATGTGAAAACTAGCAGGTGGAAATGGCTTGAGGGTTTTGTTCGGAGGATGCTGATTTAAAGGCGGGATAAAAAAAAAAAAATAGGGGTTCAATAAAAAAATTCAAGCATGGCAAATGGCATGGGACCATCTTGTTTGTTTTTGACTTCCTCCATTCGATAAATAAGCATCGAAGTGAAGTTGAACTTTCTTTTGATAGTCAAATAGTAAAGCATGTATGCAGTACATGCGTTTACTTTATTTCTCTTGCCAAGGGAGCAAAAGAAATTTTCCCTAAAGAAAAGTTCCCATCCTCTCAACTTGGGGCGAATTTCGTCAAGGTAGAGTTTGTTGGAGTCTCTTAGAAGTTGAGTTTGAGTGGTTCTAGGAGTGGTGATGGTCTTTTTGATGAGGTCATGTTTAGGGCCAAAGAAATTTCTATTGGGATGATCATCAAGAGAATTTAGTGACCATTTGCTTGTGTAAAAGGTTTCTAGAGCATATGGAGTTTGAAGGATTCGAGAGAGTTGAGATAAAGTTAGCTTAAAGGTGAATTGACTAAGCTTGAACTAAATGTAAGGATGTTGCTCCTCATCTCTTTTGACTTCAAGACTATGATAGAATTCAACTACAAATCTAGGACATATGGGTTCGTTAAGAGTGAAAAAGGCTCGAGGCCTACAGCTTGAAAGAATGGAAGCATATTGTTTTCAGAAATAAAAGACGGAGTAACGATTCTTCCTTCACGGAAGAGACGTTTTTCAAGAGTGCGGTAAGACTCCCTAAGTTCTTCGTCCATTTGTCTTGTACGATGGACTCTAGGTAGATACTCTTTAGTTCATTTGCAATCCATTTGATTAATTTATGTAGTGATTTCACCTATAGATAAATGACAATGACTCAATAAGCGAAAGATAGAAATATAATGTAAACTCTAAGTGTGTGTCTATATGGACTTGATGTGGGTGTGCGGTTTGCTTGACTTAAGCAAGAGAAAAATAGCGATAATACTAGTAATAAGCAAACCTTAATGCACAACCTATGTTTGATATTGCTCTAGATGAATGAAACGAAAAATGCTTATGAATTAAGCACCTCGTATATACATTTATGAAACCTTATGTATGAAGAAAATGTTTTTGCGTTGTATTAACAATGTAGTTAAACAACCCTTGTTTTGAAAAGTTCCTAGAAGTGAGGTTTTATTCGAAAATCATAACTTGGGGTTTTTTAGTGAAAAATGATTTTTGCCGATTTGCTTTAATTATGCTTTCTAAGTATCATAATAGTTATACATTGCTATATCTTAGTCTTAATTGTGCGAAAATTGTATGAAAAAATAAAAACCCCAAATTATTTGATTTGTGTAAAATCGAAACCCTAGACACAAAGTTAAAAAGAAAATAAGATGAAATCACTTACAATAGTAGTCTTAGATTGATGATTTGGTGTTGTCATTTTCCGGTTGTGTTTTAATTGCTCCATTTGCCTCTAATTATGTTTAGTTTGAGGGTTTTATGTTTTGGTTTCATGGGTGTGTTTTGGATAACTATAGTGGTCCAATTTGTTTCACAAAATTTGTTATTTTACTCGTATTTTGAGACTCCCGGATCTCACTAAACAACGTACGGATTCTCAATATGGAGGATTGTGATGCGAGGTTTCAAAAAATACAGAAAGAGTTGATTTCAAGCAAATTGAGACATGTGGTTGTGTTTTTGGCATATTGGAATGTGTTATATATTTACTATTAGGAGTATGTATATAATGTTCGGAGTCGACGTCATGTGTTGACGTGAACCGTGCACTTGTCGTGAATTTTCCCGATGGAATTTCACGTAGTCGATCTACTAGGGAGGTGTTATCTTTAGCATAAGTTTGAACATTACTATAACACATTATTTATGAATATTTAGACTCAAACATAACGTCGTCAACACAATTGTGAGTTTCAATTCGAGATTGTTCTTTTCGTCTTTTCAATCGCATATTGTATTTTCTTGTATTGGACAATACAGTTAGATTTGAAAATATCTATGGTCATTTTATTGATATTTTCTTTATCTAGTAAAATTATAATCTCGATTATGTTCACGATCTGAAGTTTTGTAATCGGAACTTGTAATGATAATTAACATCTTTTGAATAATGATTAATTACTTTATTAAATTTCCGCTTAAGATTATTTTTGGGATGATGAAGAATCACTATTCATGATAAGTTCCATCATTTCTAATCCTAATCTTAAATAATTAAATACTTCACGTTTTAAAGGCTTAGTAAATATATCGGCTATATTATCCTCGGATGCAACTTTCTCGATAGAGATGTTGCCCTTTTGGACGTTATCGCGTAGAAAGTGGTGACGGATTTCTATATGTTTAGTTCTAGAGTGTTGTACGGGGTTTTTACTTAAGTCGATAGCGCCTTTATTGTCGCACATAATCGGAACGTCGTCGAGGCGTATGCCGTAGTCGATGAGAGCTTGTTTCATCCATAGTGCTTGTTGACATGCCTTCCCGGCGGAGACGTATTCGGCTTCGGTCGTGGAGATAGCAAGGGCCGTTTGTTTCTTAGCAAACCAAGATGTCAAACAACATCCCATGAACGTACAAACGCCACTAGTGCTTTTGCGATCAACGTAATCGCCCGCGTGGTCGGAGTCGACATAAACTATAGTTTCTATTCCGGTTCCTTTTGGATACCATAATCCTAAGTGACTAGTTCCTCTAATATACCTAAATATACGCTTAACGGCTTCTAAATGGGTAGTCTTAGGATTTTCTTAGAAACGAGCACATAAGCAAACACTAAACATAATATCGGGCCTACTTGCGGTTAAATAAAGTAAACTACCAATCATACCTCGATATTTAGAGCTATCCACAGAGTCGGCTTCATCGTCCTTAGTGAGCTTGATCTCCGTTGACATCGGCGTCTTGGTTGGTTTGGAATCTTCCAACCCGAACTTCTTTAACATCTCCTTGATGTACTTGGATTGATTGAAAAATATTCCGTCTTCCATTTGTTTAATTTGAAGACCCAAGAAGAAGTTCAACTCCCTTATCATACTCATCTCAAACTCGTCATGCATGATTTTCGCAAAATCATCACACAAGTTTTGACTCGTGGAACCAAATATAATGTCGTCGACATATATTTGAACAATGATAAGATGTGACTTTGATTTCTTAGTAAAAAGTATATTATCGACCATTCCCATTGAATACTCGTGTTTTATCAAAAATGCTTTTAGTCTATCATACCAAGCTTTGGGAGCTTGCTTAAGACCATACAAAGCCTTCTTAAGTTTATAAACATAGTTTGGTTTTTGAAAATCAATGAACCCCGGAGGTTGAGCAACATAAACCTCTTCATTTATAACCGTTTAGAAAAGCATTTTTTGCATCCATTTGATATAATTTAAAATCATTTGCACAAGCAATAGCAAGAAGTATTCTAATCGACTCTAACTGCTACAGAGCATATGTTTAATCATAAATATATACCTTCTTGTTGGATTATATCCTTTTGCCACAAATCTAGCCTTATTTCTAAATACTATACCGTTTTCATCTAATTTATTTCTAAAGACCCATTTTGTTCCTATGACCGATTGACTAATGGGTAAAGGGACTAATTCTCAAACATCATTAGCTACAAATTGATTTAGTTCTTCTTGCATAGCTAAAACCCAACTTTCATCTTTTAATGCCTCTTTGACATCTTTGGGTTCTATTGTAGATATAAAACAATAGAAATTACTATGATTTTGGGCTTGAGACCTTAAGGTTCTTTGATTAAGATTTCCTATGACTTGATCTAGTGGATGATTCTTGGACTCCGTAATGTTAACGACATCTGTCAAAACTTTATCGATCATCTTCTTCATTATTATTATTTTACTACTTTGGTATTCTTTTGAATGGCTTATTTTACCAACATTCATCATCATCCAATGGTGTTATTTGGTAGGAGGAGGACTTTCTTCGAATGTCTCGTTGTGTGATTCTTAGACTTTCATTGTATGTTATTTAATTATAAACATAAGCAGTACTATTTTGAGAATACCCTAGAAAAACAACATTCCGTATGATTTGGTCAACTTGGCTAGATAGTCTTTAGTAGTAAAATTGAAAGCACTTGCTTCCTAAATACTTTATAATATTCTAATGAAGGTTTTCATACCCCTCTAAATATTTCATAAGGGGTTTTTCCTAGTATTGGTCGAATTAATATTCTATTTAGTATATAAGTTGACGTATCAACGGTATTACACCAAAACTTTTATGGAATGGATTGTTCGTTAAGCATAGTCCTAGACATTCTCTTGTAAGTTCATTTTCTTTCTTTCTACTACCCTATTGATTGTAGAGTAAGTGAGCCGAGAAGTTTATGTGTAATACCTTGTGAAATCCAATAAGCTTTGAATTGATAATTAATCATCAAATTCCGATCATGATCACGTTCTATAGCTATTATAATACTACCTAGTTGGTTTTGAATTTCCTACTTAATATTTTCAAATTTCTCAAAAGCTTTATTTTTTAGTCTTTAGAATCTAGTCATGTTACCTAGAATAATCATCTACTATAAACTAAGGTGTATATTATTACCTCCTTAGGCTTTTATTGCCGATGGAAACAAATAAGGTCAATATGTAATATTTAAAACTCTTTTTGTGGAAACATATTTTTAGTCTTTATGGACTTGCATGAGCTTGCTTCCTAATTTTGCAAGCATCACAAAAATGTTTCTCTTATTTTTGCTTATGTATGTTTCTAACTAAATTCTTTAGATGAAATCGATTGAATTAAATGCTATTCGAGTGAATGTCTTCTATGCCAAAAGGTAGAATTAATCCACTACCGTGGCGAGACATATTTGTCTTGAGATCTTATTTCCTAATTTCATTACGTATAAACCAAATTTTTCCTAATCCCGTTCCTATGATTTTACCATCTTTAATTATTTCACTACCTTCTTCCATGAATAAGACTTGACACTTATTGTCACAAATTTGACCAACACTAAGTAAGTTAAATGCTAAGTTATCTACGGTTTTTCATTAGTATTGTAAGAGAGTTCATTAGAGATCGTCCTTGAGCCTATGATAGTTCCTTTTACAGTTTTTCCATTAAACAAGATTACACTCCGTCGTATGCTTTGTAGGTAGAGAACTCTTGTTACCGGTCATATGTTTGGAGTGACCACTATCTTTGATCCATTCATCCGATTCCAAGCATGTTCTCAAGCATACCTATTTTAACAAAAACAAATTCAAGCGTTTGGTCCCCAATATCTCATGGGTCCAAAAATGTTAGTGTTGTACATCCCTTGCATTTGTTGCAATTGATTGGGATATTAAAATGGGATACAATTTCCCATATGTACAAAGCCTTGACTTTGTTGGTTGTTCCAATTCATAGGATAGAAGTTTTGATGAATTGGTTCTCTAGAGTTTCTTCTAGGTTGAGGTGTGTTGTGTCTTGGTTGATAAGAGATATTTCTCCTCGGCGGAGGTGTTTTTAATCTAGACTTGGTTTTGACATAACCTATACCGCTTTTGAGTTATGGTTTTAAAGACGGTTTCTTTGACTCATCAATTCTATTATGTATTAGTTTCTTTCTAGTAATAACAAAATCTGATCTAGAAGACATGGGTGGACTAAAAACGTGTCCTGTCACTATTTCACCATTGGTGCGACTCACGGATCCAGGCATGGTGGATCCGTGCACCTTTATGGTGGATCCGTCCGTTCCTTACAAACATAAACCCAACACTCCGCCCCTTTTACATCGCTTTTTCAGCGGACGATTCAACAAAACTCATGATTTTAGTTCCGCTTGTTGACGCTTTACTACTATCAAATCCTAGACCTATTTTACAACTAGGTGACTTTTGATTATTTAACATTTCTCTTAGTGAATTAACGCTTTTATCAAATTTAACTTGAGGAGTTTCCTTTTAGTTTAGCGTTTCGGAGTTAAGTTCTTCACATGTACTTACACGCAATCTAATTTTCTTTATTCTCTCAGTTTTCTTAATTTTTCGTTCAATTCTTAAAATTTTTTTTCTAAAAGATCTCTTTTTAGTTTTAAAATTTTATTCATTGTTAATGATTTTTTAAGCTAATTTCAGATAAGAGTCGTATTCTATTTGCATACCATAATTATCAAGAGAAGATGCGTTATCAATATAATAAGAGAGTTAAGAGTTACCTCATTTGACGATTGAGCCATGAGACAAGTTTCATCATTAGTTCTGTCTTTGGCGTCATTTTTGTTATCGCTCCAGGAACCTATAATGAATGCTTTTTGATCTTTGTTGCGAGGTGGTTTTGGACAATCGCCAATTAGATGATTTGGATCACTGCATCTAAAACATTTTCGGCCACTCTTCCCTTTCTTATCATCCCTTTGTCGGAATGACTTTTTTTCTTCTCTTGGTTGCCTTACAAATTTACCCTTTCTTCTAAAGAACTTTTTAAAGTTCCTTACTGCCATAGCATATTCTTCGTTCGCTTTCGGATGTCAAAGTTTCTTCTTTCACTAGACTCTTTCTTAGCTTTCAAGGCATTGGGACTTAACTCTTGCCTTTTTGCCTCTATAAATTTCGGAATCTTTTTCCATGACTACTTCATGTACTTTTAGATTGTCGATAAGCTCATCTAGAGCTAGTGATGACAAATCTTTTAATTCTTCAATCGCCGTGACCTTAGCTCTCCATTTAGGATGTAGAGCCCTAAGAAACTTTCTAACATAATTCTTGCTAGAATAACCTTCATCAAGAGCTTTTAGACTAGTAATAATAGTGTTAAATCTAGCAATCCGATATCAAATAGATTCTTCTTCAAAGGATATTTAATTGTTCATATTGTGACATGAGATTATTTTTTTATCCTTACTTGTCCTTTTCCTTGATGTGTGATTAACAAATGATTACAAAATATCTTTAGACGTTTTACAATAAAAAATTCTTTCGTATTCATTTTTTGGTTAAAACCCATTATTTAAGAACCATTTTTGCTTCATTATTTTTTGCAAATAGATTTTTTTTTAGATCATCGGATGTTCTTCAAAAGGAACAACCCTCTAAAATTTGAGTAAACTTCAGTTTGGCAACGGTGGTAAATCACCATCAGATAATATGCCAATGATCTAAATCTTTTGCTTTCACATAAGTTTCAAATTATTTTTCATGTATAAATTGATCACTTTCAAAAAGAGGTGGGTCTTGCTAGATTGCTCTTCCTAGATTTTTTATCTGTATCATGGATCGTTTCAAGCTTTAATGTAAATATACGATAAAAGATATTGGGTGGACCTTTGGCTTTTGATACCAATTGTGAAAACTAGAAAGGGGAGGGGGGTTGAATAGTTTTTACCATTTTAAAATAAAAACTTAGATTGTCGACTTATGTGAACTCAAGAGATATACACAAGTGTATATGATAGCAAAGCAATGAGTAAGTAACTAATCTACAAAATATAAACAAGTAAAGATAAGAAAGAACAAACCGATGACACAATGATTTATAGTGGTTCGGCTACGAAGCTCCTCTTCACCTTACTCTACTCTCCAAGTACCCAACTTGAGAGTTATCTTCACTATATCAACAAGATCCCTTTAGGCGGAGAAAATCGTACACGTCGCTTACACTTTTTCTGGTACTAAGCTAAATACCGCGTTCTACTTCGAGATAGAACCAATCTAACACACTATGTATTTTATGGCCTAAATAATAACCTATCATACACATATGATATACACAACACACAATACAAGATATACAAGATGAATAATTATCACAATCGTGATGACACAACTAAACTATTAACACTTGAAGCTTGACGTCTTCGTAAGTGTTCTTCACTAAAGAGTGGAATGAGTTGATCACTTGTAATAGATTATGTAACAAGTATAATGATCAAAGAATATAAAAGATAAAAAATGTGTGTAAAAATATTTGTCAAGAGTTGTCGAAAATGAAGACTTAAGGTTGCTATTTATAGGCAACAATTTGAAATTCAAATCTGTCCCAGACAGCTGGTCCGTGCGACTCACAGATCCACCATAGGCTGGATCCGTCTATGTATTGGTGGATCTGTTGGTGGAGCTGGGACATCATTTGTCATTTTGTGATTAACCCCAAATCTATACAAAATATTATTTTGTACTTAATAAAACTTGTTTATTAGATTCTTCTAGAACAAAATATTTCTTATCACCAATAAGGAAAGATTTTCTAGATTTAGGAAGATTTGGAAAGATTTAGAAAGATTGTTTCCACTTATGGTTAATCTTATTTTGTCTTACATGATTAATATAACTAGCTTATAATTAATCATGTGTTAACTTAAATTATTTGATTAGGAAAGGTTTATGCAAATGATAATATTTTTCTTTGATCATTAACTATGTTTAATAATGACATATTCATACCTTAAGGGATTTGTCGTCGTCAAGTAAACGTTCGACTAAATAACTTGTTTACGTAAACTTTTACGTAGTATGACATTATATTTGTTATTATCAAAACATGAAGATCATTAGAATTATAAATATCAGATATGTTTGCGCGAAATTTGTATATAACAATCTTTTCCCCCTTTTTGATGGATGACAAATATAAACTCATTTCTTATTCAGAATTTTACTAAATAAGTATTTAGTGGATGAGTTTACATTTCTTCTCCCCCTTTTTTCGAGCAAAAACGTTTAGGATACCTTCCTTGCATGTCTTGTTTTGACGAATGCTAACTCACTTGGTTACGAATGCAAAGTAAAAAAATAGAGACAATATTGCAAGTGCTCCCCCTTGGTGTATACTCCCCCTTGCTTGGGGCACCAAGGAATCGAGCTATGGATGCGCGCTACAAAACAAAGTTAGTAGACAAGCAAATATATATATGACAACCACATATGCACACATTATACATTTAAGTAATAAAACATCCATCATCAACAACAGACAAAAAAATAATAATGTTAAATCCATTATAAAGGGGGGAATAAAACATAAAATTAGGCAATTAATAAACAAGAAACTTTTAAACTAGGAAAAGATAAACAATTAAAATTCTAAATCATGGATAAAAGAAGTCATTTCCCTAGTAATCAGAGGGTGAGGTGAGATTTCCATACGGCAAATGCGGGAAACAAGGTGGGTTTGATGAAGAGCCGAGGTGGTGTCGAATGTATGAGAACATATAGTTGACACGGTTTCGAAGCATTTGGATTTCATGCCTTGTAGTGCTACAACATTGGCACAACAATGGATTGTGGATGGGGTGTATGCATTCATTTGGGATGAACAAAATCCAAGATGTTTAGAGGATTGGGAAAATCTTGATTTCCAAGATTTGGTGGTGGATGGTGGATGGTGAATGCTTTCAAGTGGAGGTGCATTGTATTAGAGGTGAGGTGTATTGTTGTTAATATTAACAACAAAGGTTTGGTGGCTTGATGGTAGTTGGGTTCAAATCCGTGGTGAGTCGGATTTTGGAAATCCGGGAGGTGGTCGTGAGACACGTGGTGGTAGAGATGGATTAGAGGGGCCCCGTAGCCAATTGTCTATTGTTGACTGATGTGTTGTCGTGTAGGGTCAATTTATTGATTACCAAGTTTTAAATTTATATTTAGCCGACTTATCCTAAAACAACATTTTAACAGGCAGTGTACCCGATCGGGTGGAGTTTCGTGTAAGTATGGGGGGTGGGGGGGGGGGGGGGGTGGGGGATTGAACACTAATAGCGATGGTCGTTAACCTTATATTCTAGCCATATTTTAAATTACTCTAATTAAGTTAAATCCTGAATTACTTGATAAAACCTTGCTAGTATAAATGCTTCTAACGATAAGGGGGGTTTTCAGCCTGAGAGACTGAACAAAACAGGTTTTAATTGGACAATAAACAGATCTAAACACAATAAACATGCAAGAAAATAATTAGAAGATAAAAGAGCGGTACAAGCCAAATGATAGAAAACTGTATTAGCCATATTAAATCCGATTAAACGTTGGTTTGTTTATTTAGTGCAATGATTTCTTATCTCGAAGCGGCATATCATCTTAAGACATAGGTCGGGACATCATCCAAAGAACCAAGACACGTTGAAACCTATTCACAATAAACGCATCCGCATAATCCATCCTTTTAGTTAAAGATAAAATCTTACAAGTGATAAATCACTGGTTGAATCATGAAAAACCCTAGCCCATGGGACTTTACCCACAGTACTGTTAGACTGTCTTTTATATACTTGAAGTTCCCCACTATTCCAAATCTTTATCCACTCAATCAAGAACATACATGTTTTGAATACATTAACGGAGTCACGTGCCGGTCCAACTACGCTCTAATTTTAAACACAAATACAGAATGTGTTATTTGTGATCCTATTCGTCCCAGTAATATAAACCACGAATGGAGCGTCTATCCTAGTAATCAGCTCACTTGTTTAGGCGTAACTAGACACCCATTGAATGATAAGGTCGCATATTAAACACGTAGACAAAACAAAGTATCATGTGATAAACATAATTAAACATTCCATCGATAAAATCAAGAAAATCTATTTTAAAACAAACCAAACATTAAATCTTTATTAAGATGGCTAATACCCGAGGGTATTAGCCCATAACCATTGTAATTATACAAGCGTGATCAAATAACCAAGGTAAACTAAACGTTTTACCGAACGATACCAAAAATTAAATGATTACAAAGAGTAAAAAGTATTACATGTGTCTCATGAAATCATAATCGCTGCTTGACTATAGTTGCTCTGTCTCACTTCAGAAAATCGTATTTTATGTGTATGGTATGAAGAATATGATTTTGCACACTGAAAACTCGTTTTTGAGTCTTCTATTTATAGTCTCTGAAAAAGGCTGGATACGCCGTATTGGGCTAGGCCAATACGGGGTATTGGGGTGTATCCCTTGGAGTGCGCGCAAAGTTTATGATCAGTATAATATACATTTCCAAAATAATAATATCTTTGTATCTCTGAATAGTTATCTTCATGGATACGGCGTATGGTAAAAGGTGGATACGCCGTATTATGAATTGTCAATACGCGTTTTCTTGTGAAGACTTGGCGCTGATACGCTGTATCTCTTTTCCTGGATACGACGTATTGGTAAGAAATGAGTAATCTTCAAATGTCTTCGTTTTAGCTCCAAAATATGCGCCTTTTAGCATGTCTTCACAAATTACTCCTCAATTACTGCAAATAACACTTTTAAGCAATTAAGTACAAATTCTTGCAATAATTATACATAAGTGGTTAGTTTATTCAGGATAAATGATGGTATAAATGTGACGTTATTTGATGTCATCAATTGCAATACGGGTTATTGTAGTGACATTTTGTAGAGGAGGAAGTTCTTGAGGTTCTATGTTTTATCAAATTGACAAAATGAAGTTAAAGGTGGGGTGCACAGTGAGTTGGTATCAGAGACTCACTTGGTGATGATGATGAGGTGTAATGTGTACTCTTGCTAGTAAGATGGATTTTTGATGGAGCTTTTGTGGTCGGTGAGAGGATTTCATTTCCTAGAGGTAGTGAATGAGATCTCTCATTTTGGTTGTTTCCTTCCGCGCTTGAGAGATGTGAGATTGACATAGTTGGATACTGACAACCATTCCTTGCGTGTTTTTCTTTTGAAGTTTGTGAATTTGTTTTTTGGATGAACTAATCATTATGATGAACTGTAAGGTTATATATGAGAAATGTAACACCCCCAAAATAGGGTCACATCGGAATATGTTTCCGGGAGCGTTACTTCATAATACCATTGCTCAAGTCATGAGAGAACGACCTCTAACTTTCGTTTAAAAGAAATCTTGAGCTATTTAGAACTCCAATTGCACATCACATAAGCAAGCATCCTTAATTCACTCCTGAGAAAAACTATTGCTTGAAAATTTGTCAACATAAAGTTTGGTGAGTTTCATAGGTATGTTTTAAGTATAAATGTTGAACCAAAGTTTTATAAAGTATGTATGACCGTTTCAATCCTTAAATGTTCACCAAAATGTATGCATGAATGTTGGAAATCAAAGATGTGTATGATTATTGTATCCCATACAATAGTCACAAAAAGTTAAGTATAGTTGGAACCCCCATGTTCAAATAGGTATTATTGTACCACTTTTATTCAAGGCAACGTAAATATTTATGTATGTATAAAACAATGATTACGATTACTCTAAGTTCATGAAACTACGGCTCAGACTTGGGTGTATGCCACTTTATTCAAGGCACGGTAAAAGTTCACGCTCATGTATGTATAGTTCCGTACTCCGACATGGTATAACGTTCGTTTGTCCAGTGATACTAAGTCACTCCGAAACGGGGATTGAGTCACACCCCCAAAAGTATCATTATATAACGACTCGCATCCCTACTAACAGTCGTAGTATAAACAGTTCAACAACCCGGCTTAAGTCTAATACCGTATACATTTGGGTAAAAGTAAAGTAATAAAATAGAGTGAAACAAGCAATGTATTTCGTCCCAAAATAAGTAATTGATTATGTAGACCAGTTTGTAAAACGAATTGTAAATGCACATGTAATGAATTCAAACCAATCATGTAAATAAATTTAGTAAAAAGCATGTTCTCACCCCAAAAGTTGTAAAGTATATGTAAAATAAGTAAAACGTGGGGCTATAAACTCACATTGAGTGAATGAATCAACAAAGTAAATCACAGAAGGAAAATGCGTCACGTAAACGCCTGAATGCAACCTAATTAATTTTAGGTCGTATGAGTACTAAGTACTTTGAATAACTAATACCATATATAATTCTATATAGCTACATCACCATCTAATTGTATTTGTGGAATAACATTTAAATCACATTTGATAAATAATAACAATGTATTTGCACTCGTATAATCGTATAAATAGTTCAATCGCCTTTGTAGAATAATATTTATAGATTTTAAAACATGTATAAATATTTTTTAAGTGATTCTAAAATGTTTCACAAATTTTTTTATTAAAAACGAACCAACACTATTCATGTCAGGAAATAGTGCACAAGTATAAAATAGTGCGTATATTTATCGTTTTAACTCCGTTTTGCACGTTCTTTATGTCCATGGTTTCGTATTAAAAGATATATCAAAATATTACATTTTAATTTTTTTTAGTCCACTGATGAACAGTAGTTTTTACTGTTCATGATTGTTTATAAAATTATTTTTATAAATTTAATTATCAAAATCTCGTAAAAGTCGTATTTTATTTGTTATAACTCCGATTTTTGTGATTCTTTTGAGTACGTCTTCGTAATTAAAAGTTCTATCTAAATATGATATTTTCCAAAAAGTATCTGATGTGAACAGTAAATCATTTTTATAAAATTACTTTTATAAAAACACTTTTTATATATTTAATTACCGTAAACTTGCAAATAGCATAACTTTCTTCAGTTATAGCGTCTCCGTTTTTTTTTATTTCGAGTACTTATATGTCATACAATCCCTTAGTAACATGAAGTATATTTTATAAAATAAATAAAATAAATAAATACCTTATTTTTTGTAATTAAAACAGTAGGTTTGGATCATTTGGTTAAAATGTGTATAAAACTTGTTTTTATAAGTTTTTAGCTTAGATAAATTGCTACAAGTCATCTACAACACATTGTATCACAAGTCTCATATACTCTAGGTCCTTTAGTCCATCACTTGTCCAAGAATATCAAGTCTCTTCATTTATTTGTTTACAAACTTTTCTAATAAACTCTTTAAACAACTAATTTTAAATATACCTTTTTATAAATTAAACCATAGCTTAGTATAATGTTATACCATCCATTCTCATAGTTTTTTAACATCCATATGACATATGAAAAAGTATATTAATCCATGATCAAGTGTAAAAATCTATTTTACTTGTTAATATGTTTCCTAGATGGTGATTTACTATATAAACATCATATATGCATAAAATCACAAATGTAAAGAGTGTAGGGTTTTTAGATGACCTTAAAATGAAGTATGATGAAGAGTAACAAGATCTAAACCCTAGTTTCGAATCAAAACTCAAGCTTCTAAGACTAGAAAACCCTAATCTTTCTAAGAAACCATAATCTTAACTTTCTTGATTAAACCCTTGTAAATGCTAAACCAAGCCTTCAATACATCTTAGAATATCTTAGGTATGATGCTAGAACACTTGAATACTTGCTAGAAAAAATTTGTATGGATTGTGTGTTTGGGTTATATTGAGTCGTGGGCTAGGGGAGGGCAAAAAGGGAGAGTTTTGTGAACTTTTTGGTTAAGGAAAAAAGTGTATGTGATATCTCTTCTAGTATGCATGTATATATACTACACCTTGGTCCAAGTTGCTATTAGAAGTGGTCAAGACTTAATAAAATATGGGGAGGGATTTAAGGAAGGTCTTGGTCAAAACAATTAGTCATGTACTTAGGTTTAATGAGTCCTAGTGTTTGTACAAGAGTACTTGGTAAAGTTTGTGTGCTCTTGGTCCCCTAGGGAGCACATAAGCCACGAAAATTATAGGGGGAAGGGACTAGGAAAAGTCTTTGATCTTTTATGGTATATTTCTAGTGATACTTGAAGTATAAGGATGTATAGATTAAGTATAAAGAGTATACTTGTAGCATTTGTTTTCTAGTTGTTTTCTTATATGCAATATTTGGCTACCATGATAAACATAGGTGGAGTTTTATAAAACTTTGAGTATTGGGTATAATAATGGGTATTTGTTAAAGCGTAGATAAGTTTTGGTGGTTCCGTGAATGCCTAAATGTATTTTATCGCGAAACGTAAACACTTTACGTAACCAATAAAATAAAATGTGCAAAGTTAATAATTATCCTCCAAATAATTATCTAATACTCGCTTGACGCAAACTTTTAATTGTTTGATGCCCGTTTACGTTGATTGACAATTTTAGTTTACGCGATTTAACTTAACGATTAAAATTAAAAGCAAACGCGTACGAGACTAAAAATAATATGAAAATATATTGACCGCCGTAAAAATGACCTGAAAATACGGATTGTTACAAGAAACGTGGGGAAAGTGTGAAGAAAATAGTGTTTGAGGGTGATGATTATAAGGTGAAAGTGGTAGAGTGGATTGTATAATGGTTCTTGGATTATATGGAGATCTTGTTATATCCTAAGGTTTAAAATCTCACATAGTATCATATAGCATGGTTATAAGATAAAGTAGAAAAAGTTAAAAATCAAGAAAATTTAAATTTTGGCGCCTGGACTGGGTGACCCACGGATCCACCAAAACAACGTACGGATCTCCATATGGTGGATTCGTTGGTCGCATGCTTCAACAAAAATGACCAGAACTACATTTTTGTACCCAAAACTCAAAACAAATTATCATGCAAACATCATTATCTACTACCAAATATCATTTACATGATAAGAATATTCATAAAGCATAGCAAGATAAAGTGAGTACGTAGTTTCAACATACATAGATCAAAGTTTTCAATTCACCAATATCCTAATATAGAATTCATATCCAAAGAAGCAAATAACCACATACCACAAGAACACATAGACATAACACAAATAAGATCATTTTTTATTCTTCAAGTACTTGGTGATGGTGCCAACATAGCGGTTCAAGCATTTAAACATTCCTCTCTTCTCTCGTTGGGCTTTGGTTAGATCCTCACTGTCGGATAGTTCATCATAGAACTCGAGAAAAGATGGTGCTTCATTGTCATTGGACGATGAAGAGGAAGAGGAGGCTACCGAGGGAGAGGCAATCTTCTTTCCCTTTTCCTTGCTAGGATTCCTTAAAATGTCTAAAGGATTCATGACATGTTCATGGAATGTGAACATAGCAGGTGGGACAATGGCTTGAGGGTTTGTTCGGAGGATGTGATTGTAAAGGCGAGTCAAAAGCATGGCAAATGGCATAGGACCATCTTGTTTGTTTTTTACTTCCTCCATTCGATAAATAAGCATCGTAGTGAAGTTGAACTTTCTTTTGATGGTTAAATAGTAAAGCATGTGTGCAGTACATACGTTTACTTTATTTCTCTTGCCAAGGGAGCAAAAGAAATTTTCCCTAAATAAAAGTTCCCATCCTCTCAACTCATGACGAATTTTGTCAAGGTAGAGTTTGTTTGAGTCTCTTAGAAGTTGAGTTTGAGTGGTTCTAGGAGTGGTGATGGTCTTTTTGATGAGGTCATGTTTAGGGCCAAAGAAATTGCTATTGGGATGATCATCAAGAGAATTTAGTGACCATTTGCTTGTGTAAAAGGTTTCTAGAGCGTATGGAGTTTGAAGGATTCAAGAGAGTTGAGATGAAGTTAGCTTAAAGGTGAATTGACCAAGCTTGAACTCAATGTAAGGACGTTTCTCCTCATCTCTTTTGACTTCAAGACTATGATAGAATTCAACTACAAATCTAGGACATATGGGTTCGTTAAGAGTGAGAAAAGGCTCGAGGCCTGCAGCTTAAAAGAATGGAAGCATATTGTTTTCAGAAATGAAAGATGGAGTAATGATTCTTCCTTCATGTAAGAGACATTTTTCAAGAGTGTGATAAGACTCCCTAAGTTCTTCATCTATTTGTCTTGTATGACAGAATCTAGGTAGATACTCTTTAGTTCGTTTGTAGTCCATTTGATTAATTTATGTTGTGATTTCACCTATAGATAAATGACAATGACTCAATAAGAAAAAAATAGAAATATAATGCAAACTCTAAGTGTGTCTATATAGACTTGATGTGGGTGTGCGGTTTGCTTAACTCAAACAAAAGGAAAATAGCGATAATATAAGTAATAAGCAAACCTTAATGCACAACCTATGTTTGATGTTGCTCTAGATAAGTGGAACAAAAAATGCTTATGAATTAAGCATCGCGTGTATACATTCATAAGACCTAATGCATGAAGAAAAAGTTTTTGTGTTGTATTAACAATGTAGTTAAACAACCCTTGTTTTGAAAAGTTCCTAAAAGTGAAGTTTTATTCAAAAATCATAACTTGGGGTTTTTGGCGAAAAATGATTTTTGCCAAATCGCTTCAATTATGCTTTCTAAGTATCATGATAGCTATACATTGCTATATCTTAGTTCTAATTGTGCAAAAATAATATGAAAAATTAAAATCCCCAAATTATTTAATTTAAGCAAAATCAAATCCCTAGACACAAAATTAAGAAGAAAATAAGATGAAATCACTTAAAATAGTAGTCTTAGATTGATGATTGTTGATGATCTTTATGATTAATTGCTCCAATTGCCTCTTATTATGATTTGGTTTGGAGGATAATAATATAAGTGGTCCCAATTTGTTCAAAATATGTTATTTACCCGCGTTCTGAGACTCACGGATCTCCATATGGTGGATTCGTGATCCGCAAGTGTCTAAAAATACGGACAAAGTTGATTTTTAAGCAAATTGAGATAAGGTATTGTGTTTTTGGCAATTGGAATGTGTTATATTTACCATTAGGAGTATGTGATATAATTTTCGGAGTCGACATCCAAGTTTTGAGTGACCGTGCAACTTGTCGTGAATTTCCCGATGGAATTTCATCGTGGTCGATCCTACTAGGAGTGTGTTAACTTTTAGCATAAGTTTGACCATTACTAATAACACAATTATTTATGAACATTTTGACTCAACAAAACATCGTCAACACAAGAGTGAGTTGCAATTAGATGATTGTTCTTTTTGTCCTTTTCAATCGATTTCATAATTTCATGTATTGACCATACATGTAGATTTCAAAAAAATATCTATGGTCATTTTATTGATTTTTCTTTATCTAATAAAATTCTAATCTCGATTATGTTCACGATTGGAAGTTTTGTAATTGGAACTTGTAATGAGAATTAACATCTTTTGAATAATGATTAATTACTTCATTGAATTTCCGCTTACGATTATTTTTGAGATGATGGAGAATCACTATCCATGATAAGTTCCATCATTCCTAATCCTAATCTTAAATAATTAAATACTTCACGTAATAAAGGCTTAGTAAATATATCGGCTATATTATCCTCGGATGCAACTTTCTCGATAGAAATATTACCCTTTTGGACGTTATCGCGTAGAAAGTGATGACATATTTCTATATGTTTAGTTCTAGAGTGTTGTACGGGGTTTTACTTAGGTCGATAGCGCCTTTATTGTCGCACATAATCGGAACGTCGTCGAGGCGTATGCCGTAGTCGATGAGAGCTTGTTTCATCCATAGTGCTTGTTGACATGCCTTCCCGGCGGAGACGTATTCGGCTTTGGTCGTAGAGATAGCAAGGGCCGTTTGTTTCTTAGCGAACCAAGATGTCAAATGTTAGAAATACGGATAAGTATCGGTCACTTCCAATATAAGTAGTCATAGCTCGTAGTAATTAAGTAATGTTATGTTAGTAAGCTAACCGGGCCAAAGTTACATTGTAAGCCCATAACACAAGCTCATGGCCGGTTAAGCTAGGCATATATAAACCCTCTCCACACATGGAGAGGGTGTTGGTTGTTTATTTGTCAAACTTTCACTAAGCTAATATTGTCATTTTTCTTTCTATCTCTAAAACTCTAAGTGAATCATTCCATACTTGTGTTAAGATATTCTACAATTGGTATCAAGAGCCATGGGGTGTTTGTGTAGTTTTTGTGTGCGTTTTATCTACTCGTTTTACTAGTGTTTTTGGTTTGACTCACTTTTGAAGGTTTAAAAACCATAAAGATCATAACTTTCTTTCTTAGTTATCTTAGTATAGACTAGAAGTACAAGAAAATCTTTCAAAACCATATAAAAAATATCATCTTTTTGAGTCTTTTTGGTTAAAAAGAGGGTTTTTTTTACCAAGAATCTTGATTTCAAATTTTTCGTGTAAAAAACGTTAAAGTTTGTGTTTTTAAGGTTCTAATAGTCTTAGATATGTAAGAAGTACAAGAAAAATCGGGTAAAAACGTCAGTGTGTCTTTTTAAGATTTTTGATTTTTGAGTTTCGAAGTTAGTCAGGCGATCTATACATTCGTTTGTTCAGGCGATTTATACCT